>JAKUBI010000019.1:0-230578 GCA_030563165.1 Teunomyces stri
TTTCAATAGGACAATCCGAGCCATTAACTGCCAAAATAAGACGCCCTTTGCCTTCAATAGGTAAGGATTCAGGAGCAATCCCCTTAATTTCACCAGAGAATGGTATATATTGATGCATAAGCAGTCTGTCGTTACACACATGTATACCAGACCCTGAATCAAGAAAGAGGGGTGTTTTGGACAGTACAGATTGACTCGGATGTAATTGTTAGTTCAGACCAGAAAAATCACTGGACGTCTTTTGTTTCTTTGAACGTTTAGGACAGTCAGGTTTAATGTGACCAGGTTCCTTGCAGTGAAAGCAAGTAACCTTTTCAGGGTCATAGGGCTTGCGTTTCTTCTTTTGAGCAAGATTAACACCGTCGGGAATTACCGATTCTCCTGGGTAGGTCCTGATACTTGTGTCAATAGTGTCCCAAGTACAGTCAGTGAGAGGGACTTGAGTTAAGACCAAATGATTCAAGAGACCCGGAAACTTAGCCATACAAAGGCCACCAACATGGGTCACAAAATCACTGGTTTCAACCAAAGACCGTGGAAACGTATCAATAGCGGCCCGAAATTCAGCTGGTGTTGCGCACTCGAGAAGTTTCGAGTAGAACGGCGCAATAAGTCGAAGCGATTGACTAATAGAGCTTGGGGCGTATTTTTCCTCAATAGCTTGATACAATGCCTTGCCGGTACTAGTCCGATTAGTACCACTGTTACTGATCGAGCGATCAAGCGTCAGAACAATGAAATTGCGATAATGTTTATCAACCCGCTTCATCATAGCTTCATGGATATCGGGCAGGAACAAGACTTTGCTAGGAGTTGCAAAGTTAAAGATTTCAGCCAATGGATCACCAGTACCATCATGATACGATTTCAAAGACTCCGCAGTAGTAGTAAAAAGGAGACCAAGATTATCCTTCCAAACGAGGTATTGTTCCTGGTTCTTCAACTTGAAATTATCCGGAGTAGGATTATTCGCAATTTGGCTCATAACCTGTTGCATCCTTGTTTCTAATCTCTCCAGATAGGGAGTTGTTTGTCCATTGGTAACTCAATGGATACATTTGATAATTCAGTAGATTCTGTTGACATTTTAGATATTTGTTAATTGTTCGATTCCTTACTTGATTTACGGACATTTAGGACCTATTTATACTCGCATTTCCAGACTCAACGCCACCGGACCTGATTACTAATATTTGCCACCGCTGACTTATTTCGTCTTCTAGAACCTTCGAGTACCTTCTCCGACTTTCCTCTCTATCAAACGTATGACACACAAATCCTGCATATCACATACAGGACTGCTTTGGGTTACACCATGCAGATCTAAACTGCAACAAATCATGTTCAAGCGAGAGGAAGATCAGGTTATAACCATATAACACAATCTGATTCTCTACTGGTTTCATTTGCAGCAAATATTTGAAGTGTATATTGAGCTTTATCATTGGTGATTGACGACCGATTATATTACAACATGTCTGAAAAAGGACTCGAAGCCGTGCAACATGGTTCAAAAGAATCCATTCAGAAACAATTAGAAGAGCAGAATAACTTTGTTACCAATGCTCAGTCCATTGATGAATTAGCGAGTCTTGAAAAACCATGGTAAACATATCATTTTATGCGACACTTGCAGTGGTGTGTCTTTTTGAAAACATTGACATCTACGACTAATGGATATGACGGCAGTATGCTTAATGGATTGCAATCATTAAGTCAATGGCATGATGATATGAGTAATCCAACTGGTGCAAAACTTGGTACTTTAACAAATGGAGGTACTTTTGGTGGTCTTTTTTCATTTATTTTTGTTGCATCTGGGACCTTACGGAGTAATCCAACCAGATGAACTTTCGGAAATCCGAAGATCCGGATATGCGAGGCGACCGATAGATAAGGAGACGAGAATATGATTAGACGAGCGGTACTCCAGTCAATAGAACAAACCAATGGAAGGCTGAACCGAGAACTGAGGCGTCCTGAATAGGAGCGACTGACTTGACGAGTCGGTTAAGCCGGGGTGAAGTTCCGAAATGATCCAATGGAGTAAGTTTGTATTATTTGAGAATTAGCGTGAATATCTGTAATTATCAAGATAATACTTTGTCGATCCAATTTACCAGTGAACTCCAAAGTCTCTATGAAGAGAAGTTACAATCAAGATTGCAACAATTTTTGCCTCATACTTATCTGACAAGCTTGGTAGAAAGTACACCATTATTGGAGGAAATATACTTACAGTCGTTGATGCAATCTTGCAAGGTGCTTCAAATAGTTTTGGATTTTTCTTAGCTGCAAGATTTGTTATTGGCTTGCGTTCAGGTATTGCAACCGTCTCCTCACCAACTTTAATTTCTGAAATCTCGCATCCAAAATACCGAAGCATTTCAACTAGTTTTTACAATGTGTGTTGGTACTTGGGTGCCTTTATTGCAGCTTGGGTCACATATGGCACTAGAACAATCAATGGCCGTAACGCATGCAGGATTCCTTTATATTTACAAGGTGCTTTGCCAGTGTTCCAGCTCGTTTTTTTCTGGACAGTTCCTGAATCTCCAAGATTCTTAGTTTCCAAAGGTAAAATTGACAAAGCAGAAAGTATTTTGCAAAAAGTTCACACTGGAATTGCCACTGATGAAAAATCAGGGTTATTGGTTCAAGCAGAATTGAAAGAGATTCAAGCTGCCATTGAATTGGAGAAGGTAAGCAATCAAAATAAGTACACAGATTTTGTCACAATTCCTTCTTACCGAAAAATAATATTCTTATGTATATTTACTGCAATTATTATGCAGTTATCAGGTAATGGTTTGGTTTCTTACTACTTGAACAAAGTTTTGAATTCTATTGGAATTACTAGCGAAAAAAGGCAATTGCAAATTAATGGTGGATTAATGGCTTATAATTTAGTGGTTTCTGCCGTGATTGCTTTGAATGTTCACAGATTTAGAAGGAGAACCATATTTCTCACTTGTGTGGGTTTGATGCTTTTATTTTATGTTATTTGGACAATTCTTCTGCCATAAACCAACAACGTGATTTCAAGCAGAAGTCATTAGGAAATGGGGTCTTGGCTATGATATTTCTCTACTACTGTGCTTATGATATTGGTGCCAATGATTTGCCATTCTTATACGTCACTGAGATTTTGCCATACAACCACAGAGCCAAAGGTATTAATGTTTTTCAATTAACGCAGCAGATCATTATTATCTGCAATGGTTTTGTCAATCCAATTGCCATGGACCATATTCAATGGAAATATTACATAGTTTTCTGTTGTGTGAACGCGGTTGAATTTGTTGTTGTCTACTTTTGCTTTGTCGAAACGTCTGGTTACTCCTTGGAAGAGGTAGCACAAGTTTTTTGGTGATGCACCAGAAAGTACGTTACAAAATTTGCAATCACCAATAGAAAAGGCAACTGTTGAGCATGCAGACACTGCTAGTGACCTCTTGGTGAAAACCGCCGAAAAGGTTTAACATCCACTCTTCTTTTTGAACTCTGTATTTTTTGATGATATTATATAGGATTTGTAATTTTTTACTAGGTGTAATTGTGCAATTTAAAGTAGGCAACAAAAGATCAGTGATTTAACCAATTGATGAATTGAACCAACACAAAAATAAAATTATTATCGTACCAACCAAGAACTTGAAAGTTTTCATGACATGGAAACCTTCCTAGAACAACAAAAAACAAGAATATGATAAGAACCACGTGATGACACAGGGTAGAGAGATATTTGTCTCATAATCTATAGTGACCAGGGGTTAGGGTTTAGGACTAGTCGTAGGAAGAAACTGTGTAAAATACTCAGTCACACATAAGCATTATTGGTAAGCCATATATCTGTAACTCAAGCAACCTATGAAACATACTACATCACATTGTGCTAGTTTCCCAATATACAATGATCTACACGGTACAGCAGGTCGTGTCGTGTGGTAACGTTTCAGACCTTCAAGTAAACGTACCGTCTTTCTTTTTTTTTTTCTGTCTAAAAATAGTTCCCATGTGGGCCTGCATATATGCAGATAATTTTCGTTTGTATAGTGTTTACAACCTGCATACTTGCCGTTTTTTTAATGTAGATACAAGTATCGGTAAGGGTGGTAAAACAACTGAAGCACAAGCAAGGAAACTTGTTGAGGTGCGATAGTTGACTAATTGAATAACAGTAATAACAAAGTGAGATTCTCACAACTATTGAAATGCCTGAACCATCTCAAGCGACCCAAGGCGTCCCCGAAGGCGCTGTCCAGCACAACGAGACGACAACATTAACAATCCCCAATTTCAGTCATGGAATAGAGAAACATGGGGGAAGCCTGGAAAGGATATCTCCAAGTCACTCGATTGCACATCAAGAAGAAAACAACCAAATAGTTGGATCGATTAAAGCCGGCAACGGCGGCGATAAGACAGACGACGACGACGACTGTGAGGTCAAACCTCTCCGGGAACTAGAAGATGCAACCGAAATCTACCAAACAACCTCACAAAACTCAAACAAATCATTCAAGTCCTCTAAATCTGAAAAACAGAGAAGATCAAAAAGCAGACGTAGATCTTCAGGATTTGGCCAGGAGTCACCCAAAGTCATTAGCAATGCTTGGTCATTTTTCAATAGAGGTGGTGATAAGAAGGAATCAAGGTATGAAACAGAAGAAGATGAAGAGAGTTCTAAAAAGCCATACACTTCTTCCATAAATGATAACGTCGATGTAGAAAAGGATGCGATTGAAGACAAAATTACGCCCACATCACCAACAGTTGGAATGTCAAGAGGATCATTCTTTCGTGGACGCACATCAAATGATGTGGCAAATGCATCAACTTTTCCAAAGAGTGAATTTTTCCAATCTAACAACCTTAAGAACAGGTTGAAACTTTTCCGAGGTAGGAGAAGGGATCGTCACAACAAGAAACAAAGTTCCTCCATTATAGATATACAAAATGAAGAAGATATTGCGACAGGTAAGCGTGCTAAAGTGTTGATTGGCCATTTATCCATCAGTTCGTCCGCTATTAATTTGCTAGCTTCATGTTTGTTAGAAGACGAGCGTGGTATAGCCAGAGCCCCATTGCTCCTTTCATTATTGGGATTCAAAGTAACTGATATTTCCCCAACCATTAATACGAAAATTCGTAGATTCAGAATTGATTTGGAATACGGTGTTGGGCCAAGAAGACTTGAATGGTCAGTTGAAAAAACAGCAAAGGACTTACTCTATTTGCATTCCAAGTTTAAGGTTGATAGATGGAGGAATGAGGTGGTTCGTAACAAGAATTCAGAATTGCCCAAATATCCCATCCCTCCATTAAGAAACGACGGAAACAGAAAAAGAATTCAACGGAATCCAACTGGCAATGTTGACCCAAATGCAACTAAAAATGATCAAGATGATAATATTGTTCCTTACTATCCAGATGATACCTGTTCGGTACACAGTGGTGGTACTTTCCGTAACAACTTGGCTACTTTAAAGGCGCATTTTAGCAATATTTCATCTGAAGGTGAGTATCAATCGCCTGAACAAGCAAAAGCCAGAGCTCTTAGAAACCAGGACTATATTACCAATGTGACCAAATATTTGAATGATTTAATCACGCTAGTAGCGTTGAGACCACTGTCAAATAGGCTTTTTCAATTTTTTGAAATATCACCAATTTCTTCTTTGTTGAGCTATGAGATGGGATTCAAGGGAAAACAAGGTGTCATTCATATTGGAGGAACCACAAGATCACAGGGGTGGAGAGTTGGCCATTTTAAGGCAAATGATTTAAAAGGAATGATTGACAGACGTTCAGAAAAGTGGCTCTTGGTGAGACACTCGTACCTCATGTACGTTTCCGACATTAAGTCTACCTTACCGTTAGAAGTTTTCCTTGTTGATCCTAAATTTAAGATTCTGTTCAAACGCGATGAGTTGATAAAAGATGATGATGAATCTGATTATGATGATTCTTCGTTGATCCAAAAGAAGTTGGCTGAAGACACTGCCGAAATTGATGTTCCACATAAGAAGGTCTTCCAGCACTTGAAGATTACATTGGAAAATTCAGAAAGAAAATTAGTGTTGATTCCAAAATCATTAAAGGAGCAAAGATTATGGATCAAGTCCTTGATGGAAATGAAGAATTCAACCCAATGGTGTGAATCAAATAGATTTGGTTCATTTGCTCCAATTAGAGAGAATTGTTTTGCTCAGTGGTTTGTGGATGCCAGGGATTATTTCTGGGCAGTATCATCGGCCTTAGAAATGGCAACAGATGTCATTTTTATTCATGATTGGTGGTTATCACCAGAACTTTACTTAAGAAGACCGGCAAATGGTAACCAGCAGTGGAGGCTTGATAGATTGTTACAAAGAAAGGCAAAACAAGGTGTTAAAATCTTTGTTATTCTCTATCGTAATGTTGGCTCGACAGTATCTACTGATTCTCTTTATTCCAAGCACTCGATTTTGTCTTTGGATGAGGAGAATATTCATGTGATCAGATCACCTAACCAGTTATTGCAGAATACTTATTTCTGGGCCCACCACGAAAAGCTTTGTATTATTGACCAAACTGTTGCTTTCCTTGGTGGTATTGATTTGTGTTACGGAAGATATGATACTCCTGACCATGTATTGGCAGATGATTCAGAAATTGATTTTGATTCTCTTGACCCAGAATACAGACCAACACCAGAGGAATACACTAAATTTCAGATTTTCCCAGGTAAAGATTATTCAAACCCTCGTGTCAAGGATTTCTCAAACTTGGATAAACCTTATGAATCAATGTATGATAGAAATTCGGTACCTCGGATGCCATGGCATGATATTCATATGGTCACATCCGGAAAGGTAGCTAGAGATTTGGCTAGACATTTTGTTCAAAGATGGAACTATCTTTTAAGACAAAAAAGACCTTCTAGATTCACTCCTTTATTAACCCCTCCTCCAGACATGACGGACGAGGAAGCAAAAGATGCGGGATTAGATGGTTCCTGTGAAGTTCAACTTGTTAGGTCTTCTGGAAATTGGTCTTTAGGATTGAAAGAACCCGAACAAAGTATTCAGAATGCATACTTGAAAATGATCGAAACCTCTGAACATTTTGTTTACATTGAAAACCAATTTTTTGTGACATCCTCATTCATTGATGGGAATGAAATTCATAACAGAATTGGAGATGCCTTGGTGGATAGAATCATTAGAGCCTACCAAGAAGGAACTAATTGGAAGGCAATTATTATTATTCCATTAATGCCTGGATTCGAATCTCAAGTTGATGAACCAGATGGGTCTTCTGTTCGAGTTATCATGCAATGCCAGTATATGTCGATTTCCAGAGGAACTACTTCGATTTTTGCTAAATTAAGAAAATATGGAATCGATCCGGATGATTATATTCAGTTTTTCTCATTGAGAAAGTGGGGTAGAATTGGACCAGATAGAACATTGGTAACCGAACAATTATATATTCACGCGAAGACTATGATTGTTGATGACAGAATTGCTATTATTGGCAGTGCTAATATAAATGAGAGATCCATGAGGGGATTCAGAGATTCAGAAGTGGCAGCTGTTATCAGAGATAAAGAAACCATTAAAACTTCAATGGATGGAGAAGCTTTTCTTGCTGGGAGATTTCCTCATACACTCAGAATGAGATTAATGAGAGAGCATCTTGGTGTCAATGTTGATATTCTTGATACTGTCGAAAGAAGATTCAAAAAGTTCGAGGAGATTGCCAGGTCACCAGCTGGAGCCCAAGCAGCCACAGGAGATTACAGAAACCATGATACTGTTGTGATGTCTGCAATGGTTGAGATTGCATCCAGAGACATTTTGGATGAAGGCAGTGGTACCTATCGATGGAAGAATTACAGGCAATCCCGGTCATACGATTATACTGCTGAGGATATAATTGTGGATGATGAGGAGCATATCGACGAGAAAAAGGCTCCACCACCTGTGGCACTTCCAATTTCATTCAACAATAGAACTGGTACACACGAAGCTAATAAAGGTATCAGAGATAAGAAGAAGCATTCTTATGATACTAGAGTTCAACATAGTGACAGACATAAGCAGGATGTCCATGGTGAAGGATTAGACAAGTACAAGAGCAAGTTGGCCAAGAGGGCTAGACTTAATAGCAGCAAGTTTTTGAAAGATTTGGCAAGAAAAAGAATGCAAGAAAATCCTACAAGTGCATTCTTACCAGACCTTGACAGTGTTAAGGAATTTTTAGAAACTGACGATGTCTATATGATTGATCAAATGGATGATGAATCTGAACTGTTACTCACTGAAAGAAACAGAGAAAGATGGCAGTTGTTGAAGAAGATTTCGTACTTACAAAGAGTGGCCGCAAAAGAAAAGGAAGACCAAGATATTGAATCGAGGAAGAGAGCTGAGGCCGGATATGATGCCACCAATGCACATAGTCATGGAGCAAGCACTTCAACAGGAGATAATTCTTCAGATCCTGAAGTAGTTGTAAACGGAACGATTGAGGTGCAATCAGGTGGACCAACTCCTGCGTTTGAATCTGCTGATAGAACCCCCTCAATCAATGAGCCCGAGATGAGTGACCAGATTCCAGTTGTTACACTTAGCGAACAAGATACTCGTGATATTATAAACAGCATTGACCCTGCTCATATATCTAAGTTTAACAAGTTTATTGATCCTTACGGCTTTGAGGATCCATTAGAACCAGAGTTTTACGAGGATATTTGGTATGAGCATGCTAGACGAAACACAGATATTTTCAGAATGATTTTCCACAGTCAACCAGATAATTTGGTTGATTCGTGGAACAAGTACAAGCAATATTCCAAATTGAATAAAGCATTCATGCTTTCACAACAACGAGAAGCTAAATATAGGAGACATTTCAAGGTTTCCGGTGCTGAGTATGAACTGAGCGACAGTGATGAGGATTCAGAGCTTCTCACTCAAGATAGAAGATCCACCATCGCTGTTAACAAGTTGGATCAGGATGTTGGGTTATTAGGTCATGCTCCTCCTTCTACAAATGGAAGCACAGAGCAGGTACTGATACAGGAGGGATCCAAGAATAAATTTAAAAGGCATTTGGTAAAGAAGGGAAAGGATCTTATTCGTGATCAGTTGAAGGAGGAAGATGAGGAAGAGGAAGATGATGATCAAGGGAAGGAAGATTATGCAGACGAAAATGGTCTAAAAGAGAAAATACAAGAGAAGCAAGATGAAGATAGAGATGGAGTGGAGACCAATAAGTTAAATAACACAGAAAGCAAACATAATGGTCATCCTACCAGTGCTGATACTGAAACGAAACGGAAAAACAGAAGAAGAAGAGGAGGTACCTTTACTACGAGGAAAAAGGCTCAGTCAGGTGACCGAATTTTTGAGCGAGACTCGGCTGAGCGGATTTTGTGGGAAGTCCAGGGTCATTTAGTGCTCTTCCCTGTGGATTGGTTGATGAGAGAGCTTGAAGGAGGAAACTGGTTCTATAATACCGATAGACTTCCACCAATTGATATTTATTCATAGATTGCTAATACAAAATAATAATAATAATAATAATGATAATGATAAAAATTTGAATTATGAGAATGTCGCGTGTCGAAAATAATAGTGATCTTGAGTATATTTTATTTCTAGTTTTGCTCTATCAACGAGCTAACTTAACAACACCATGATTCTTGAATTACTTTCGTACGTGGGAATTGTATTTGGTTTTATTTTTCTTGTGCTTTCTATTGCATCTGGCTTGTATTATATTTCGGAGTTGGTAGAGGAACATACGGAGCCAACCAAGAGACTACTTAAACGGTTGATCTATGCAATAATTGCTATATTTGTGTTGTTGCTTTTAGTCGACGGCTTCCCATGGAAATTGACCTTGTTCTCCATTGCATCTTACTATGTGTATTTGCAGAACCTTAACAAATTCCCTTATGTGGAATTGACTTCTCCTGTTTTTCTTGCATCTTGTGTATTGGTCATCGCCAACCATTTCTTATGGTTTGACCATTTCCACAATCCATACATTCCACCACTAGAAATCAGATTAAGAGCTGACTACATACCCCCACGTATTCCCAGTTTCGTGGAAGTATGCTCTTTCTTTGGACTTCTTGTCTGGTTTATTCCATTTGCATTGTTTGTCAGTTTAAGTGCACACGACAACTTGTTGCCCCACCACGTTGACATTAGCGACAGAAAGAAGAGCTCAGGGATGGCCAAGATCGTCGTGGGTAAATTGCGTGAATTTATTTACAGCATTTCCAGAACAATGGGGTACGAATTGGATCCTAATCACGGCAGAATTATGTAATTATTATAATACTATGTACTATGTACTATTGAGAAACTCAACCACAGGTTCTCCAATATGCTCCAAGCTTAACAAGAAAGTATCATGTCCGTAGTAACTTGTATCCAAGGACAATTCCGAGTACCTGATATCCCCCTTCTTAGCAGCTTCATTGTTATGTACCAAAGCTTCATGGATTTCACGTTGTTGCTTGACAGGGAAAAGGGCATCGGATTCCACACCAATAACCAACACTTTTTTCAAAGCAAGTACCGACAAGCCCTTGACCAAGTCCAAAAACGATTCGTTGCGGTTAATTGTAGCGGATTCTACTTGCTCCTGGTATGGCTCAGCAGGGATCACTTCAGTTTCAATGGTTTCATCTTCATGGTAGCATTTCATGGTAGTGTTTCTCGTCTCTGCTGCTTGGAGTCGGTTGGTATAACCCAAGTCAAACAAATCCATGGCTTTCAGTATGTACAAAAACGAGTTGGCATCATATTCCAAACAGAACTTCTCACCCGCGTGGTCCAAGTATGTTTCTACCAAGAAATCAGCACAGAGGGCTGGTGGCTTCGATTCATCGGCTCTTTTACGACCAAAACGGGTTTCCCATTCAGGACCTGAGCGGTAAGTAATAGTGGCAATCTCACGAGCCAATTTCATCCCCACATGTGGAGGGACTCTATCGTAGTAGAACCCCCGGTTCCAGTTTGGATCACTGATAAGAACCTGTCGTTGAGTGTGACGCAATGCAATTGAGGACGGCGATGACGAAGCACAGGCTGAAATCGACACAACCTTGTCCACTTCATCAGGGAACTCAGTTGCATAAGCCAACGATTGCATTCCTCCCATTGAAGCCCCAATCGATGCGAATAACTTGTTTACTCCAAACTCTTGTCTTACCAATTCACGCTGTGCCCGTACCATGTCATTAATAGAAAGAATCGGAAACCGAGACCCATAGTGGGTGTTTGTGTGAGGGTCGATGGAGCTGGGACCCGTGGACCCGTAACAACCCCCCAACACATTGGTACACACAACAAAGTACTTTTTTGTGTCCAAGTATTTGCCAGGGCCAATGAAATCTTCCCACCAGCCAGACTTTGGGTTCTCTGATGAAGATTTGGCATGGGAGGAGGCAGAAAGCCCGGTATGCAAAAGGATCATATTTGATTTGGCAACATTGAGCGTACCCCACGTCTCGTAAGCAAGTTCATATTGGGGCAAGTATCCGCCATAATCAAGAAAAATGGGATTCTGTGACTGGAAAAGACGAAATCCCGTTTGTACTTGTGAATATATTGGCTCCGGTCCTCCATTTAACAGTGATATATCTTTGTTATAGCATGCGTCCATGAGATCACGGTTCTTCTGTTCGAGTTTGTCCAAGCATGGAAACGAAAGAGGTTGTTGGATCTGGGTTTTGGTGGAATATCTCACCACTCCCAACAAAATCTGTCTTTGTAGACGTGCAAACATTGTATGAATCTGTTAGTAACTGTAATGGCAAAATACGAAAGATTACAAATCTCGGTATTATCTGGGGCCATATCACGTGATAACAAATCTTCAAGAAAGAAGGAAAAAAAAAAGATAAATAGATGTGATTAGGTAATGCAAGTTTTTATGGGGAGGAGGAATGGAGTTTGAATGGATTTATGTGGTTAGTTTTATAGTTTGCAGTGCTGTTCTGGTAGTGATAGCGCCATGGAGGGACGTTATTCAGGGAAATTGGGTGGTTTTAGGGGCAAACCGACTTCTTGTACAGGATTTAGGTATGTTCTGGTTCACATGTTGTTATCTCAGTTACTTGTTGGCGAGTGTGCGGCCAGATTTCACGATTGCAAATAAACATGTCAAGTATTATTTGGGAACTTATGGGATTATGTATGTTGTGTGGGTTGCAGTTAACAAGTGGTTCTTTGGCCCATCGGTGTTTGATCGGATCAATATGTACACGGGTGGATCGTGTACCCAGCCACAGTATTATACTCCCGTGATATGTACCAGCCACGGCGAAGAATGGACCAATGGATTCGATCTGTCAGGCCATATGTTTCTTCTCGTGAGCATCAATATTTTGCTTCTTCGAGAAATCGCACGGCATCAGTCGCGTGCGCGTGTTCAGGACCCCGAAATCGGTTATCTAATCAGCCCCGAGTCCCGCATCACATCATTTATCAATTATACAGCAAGTACATTTGTCTGTTTTTGGTATATGGAATTTGTCATCACTGGAATTGCTTTCCACACCATTCCAGAAAAAGCCGTTGGGTTCGTGTTTGGCTTGGCAGCACCCACGGCATGTCGTTTTCTTGCTCATCTTGGAGTCCCTTCAGTATAGTGGTTATGTAAGTCATCTTGTTCGCAAATATCCCGCCAGTTCAAAAAAAAAAAAAATCGAAACAAAAAAATAAATAAAATATAAAAAAAAATTAAAAAAGAGTAAAAAAATTGGTAAGCTTCGGCCGCAAATCTCGCGCACAATTTACATATTTAAAGAGATGCAAAAGATAATGGATTGAAGCCCTCAACTACAGTTACTATTATGGAACATTTAAAGTTAGAATTTTCAAATATACATTGTGAGAACTGTGAAGCCTCTGTATTTGACGCGTTTGCAAGATACTTCAAGTTAACCAAAACCACATCGACTCCAACCCCAACTGATCTTGGTCCAGGAAAAGCTGCTATTCATATCAACGGCAATGAAGTCAACTTGTATGTCCAGATGGGTATCGACTCAGTCTTCCAGCCTCATATCAAGAAGTTTCTCAAACAAGTTACAAAGCAAGGGTTCCATGTACTTTCTTGGGAAATCTTGAGAGACGGCGAATTGATCTTGAATTCTAATGCTCAAGAATCTGTTCCTAGTGAAACCGATGGGTTTTTTGATCTTTTGGGCTTGTATGCCAAATACTTGAACTCAAGATCCGATAAACATCACAAGGATAACTGTATCACTTGTAAAGCCGAGGAGGAAGCAAAAAAACAGACAGCAAAAACCAAGAGCTCGGAAAAGGAATCAACCCATGGTATTTCTGATGCTTCAACGATTGAAACCGTGGTTGACAAACCCGATAAGGAGTTCAGAGCCGTTATCTCCATCGACGGTATGACATGTTCGGCTTGTGCCAACTCAATTACAGAAGCTTTGTCCCTCGAACTTGGCCAGAGCAAGAATCCAGACGAATCAAACATTTATGTCAGTTTGATGAACCATACTGCAGTGGTTATTGTTCCAAACAAACAAATTATCAACTCGATTATCCAACGAATCGATGATCTTGGGTTCGAGGGCCGTTTATTGGAAGTCTTGCCTGTCCAGAGATCCATCAACACCAAGGTTACCGCATTGATCGGTGGTATTACTTGTGCTGCTTGTAGCAACACCATTCAGGATGCTGTTAAGGAATTACCATTTGTTTTGGAATCTGGAATCAACGTTGTCACCAAGACTGGTAAGTTTGTGTTGGAATCCGAGGATGATGACACGAACTTGGCCAAATTGAAAGAAATCATCGAAGACTGTGGCTATGACTTTGAAGTGGTCAAGAATGAAAAGATCAACTACACTCTGGGCAAGAAGAAATCAAGAAGTATCAATATTTCAGTCGAGGGTATGCACTGTGAACATTGTCCAGACTTGGTTACCAGCTACTTATCAAGTTACGGTGAAACAGTGGTTATTCAGGATCCAATCACGCTTGCGAATCCATTTCTCAACTTTAGTTACATTCCTTCCGACCGTTTGACGGTCCGTAAGGTCTTGCATGACCTCAACCATATCCATCCTCTGGATGATGCAGTTGGATACACGATTAAGGACGAAGCTGGCAAATTTAAGTGTGACTTGGTTGAACATGTTTCCATGGACGAACACTTGAGAAAGATGGCTAAACGAGAGGTCTTGAAGATTGCAATTAGATTGGGAATTGCAACCATTATTGCCATCCCAACCTTTGTGTTTGGTATTGTCGCTATGTCTTTGCTTAAAAGTACCCATCCCTTCCGGAAATGGGTTGAAGAACCTCTTTGGGTTGGTAATGTTGCCAGAAACACTTGGATTCTTTTCATCTTGAGTACACCAGTTTATTTCTTTGCTGCTGATATTTTCCATAGGAAGGCCATTGCGGAAGTTAAGCTGTTGTGGACTCATAAGAACTCTTTCAAAAAGAGACTTTTCAAGTTTGGTTCTATGAATTTGTTGATGAGTTTGGGTACATCCATTTCATACTTTGCTAGTATCGTGTTGTTGGCTTTGAGTGCCCGCCAACCAAGAACCACTAGTATGGGGTTACATACTACATACTTTGATTCGGTGGTATTCTTGACCTTCTTTTTGTTGATTGGAAGATTGCTTGAAAGTTACTCCAAGAGCAAGACAGCAAGTGCAATTGCCAACTTGGGTGCATTGAAGGTGCACGAAGCGACCGTGGTTGAAAAAGAAGAAGATGGGTTTTCCAATGACCAAGTTATTGATCTTAAGTATTTGGAAGTGGGAGATTACATCCGTATCACTTCGGGTGAATCACCACCAGTTGATTGCGTTATCGAGGAAGGAAATTCCGAGTTTGATGAATCGGCATTAACTGGTGAATCTACCCCAGTTAAACATGGTCCAGGACAACAGATCTTTTCTGGAACAGTTAATATTGGAAACAAGTCTATCATTGCTAAGATCATCAGTTTGGACGGAGACTCTTTGATTGATCAAATTGTCAATACTGTGAGAGATGGTCAGATGCGCAAGGCCCCAATTGAACGGTTAGCGGATATTCTTACTGGTTACTTTGTCCCGATTATCACTTTCCTCGCTATTATTACTTGGGTTATTTGGTTAGCGTTGGCATATTCAGGTTCCCTTCCTGACGACTACTTGGACATTGATATTGGTGGATGGACCGTTTGGTCACTTGAGTTTTCGATTGCTGTGTTTGTTGTTGCATGCCCATGTGGAATTGGTTTAGCTGCTCCAACTGCGTTGTTTGTTGGATCTGGATTGGCTGCGAAGTATGGTATTCTTGCCAAGGGAGGTGGTGTTGCATTTCAAGATGGTGCTAAAACCAATGTTGTTTGCTTTGATAAGACTGGTACTTTGACCACTGGTGAATTGAATGTAACCAACTACTATTTTCCCCAGGACAAGACAATTGACGCCACATCCTTGAGAACCATCGGACTCCAGCTTACTAGAGACTTGGAGTTGGCCTCGAAACATCCGATTTCAAAGGCAGTCAAGGACTTTGTTGAAAAGATAATTGGAAAGCTTGACATCGAATTGACGCAGACCAAAGTTCCTCAAGTTGAAAGTGTTCCTGGTAAAGGATTGAAGGGCGACATTGTTTTCGATGAGGACAAGGGTATTTGGAGTGAGTTGAAACCTACAAGTGCTATTCTTGGTAACGAAGCTTTGATGGAGGATTACGAAGTTGTCATCTCTGAAGAAGAACGTAATCTTTTGACCAAATGGAAATCGGAATGCAAATCTGTTATTTTGATTGCTATGAAGAGTCCTACAGTGTTTGGTGATGAAAAGCATCACTTGGTATTGATGCTTGGTGCTCGTGATCAAATCAGATCTGAAACGAAGAAGGTGATCAAGTTCCTCCAGGAAAAGAAGAAGATTGAGTGTTGGATGATCACTGGTGACAACAAGGTCACTGCTGAAGCCATTGCAGCTGAAATTGGAATTAAGAACGTCATTAGTGGAGTCTTACCAGATCAGAAGCAAGACCAAATTAAAAAGTTACAGTCTCCTAAAACAACTGTTGCCATGGTTGGGGATGGTATCAACGATGCTCCGGCGTTGGCCACTGCAGATGTTGGTATTGCTCTTTCGTCAGGGGCTGATTTGGCTGTGACTTCTTCTGATTTCATTCTTCTTAATAAGGCCCATCCACTTATCGCTTTGGTCACCTTACTCGACCTTTCACGGGTGGTATTCAGAAGAGTCAAGTTTAATTTTGGATGGAGTTTGGTATACAACGTATGTGGTATTCCAATTGCTGCTGGTGTAATCTATCCTTACAACAATTCGCGGTTAGATCCTGTTTGGGCGAGTGTGATTATGGCATTACTGTCGGTTTGTGTGATCATGAGCAGTTTGGCCTTGAAGTTGTACAGACCCAAGGTCAAGCTTGAGAGTAATTCCGACGATGATGAAGAATCTTTGGAACCACAAGACGACTCCAATTAGTTTCATTATTTAGAGAATACATCATGATCAAATTTAACAATCATGACTGTAACATTGTCGGTAGTTGAGTTGTCAATCGCCAACTGACACAACTTTTTGGCAACCACCTGAGGATCTGGTTCCAGTTTGAACATCTCAGAGACAAACTGACAGGCCCGAAGATCGGATATAACATCCCATACACCATCACAGGCCAAAATCATAAATTCATCTTCTGCAGTTATTTCCGTAGATAAGGTAAACGGCTTTCCAATGACTAGTTCTTTCATGTAAGAATCGCCCAATGATCGTGTGACTGCTAGAACTCCATTCACCCGCTTTTTCATTATGAGTCCGCCACTATCTCTGATTCTGTTTATTTCGTTGACATCCGAGGCCTTATGGTCGTAAGATAGACGGTATGGTTTGGTGCCACGGTACAAGACAATCCGCAGATCACCCACATTTGACGTGTGGAGCATTCTTTTGTGGTGGGAAAGGGGAACAAAGTCAAAGTGTTTCTCGTTCTTGCGAGGCTCCGTTTCTTGAGGTGTGATATTGGGATCAGTTTCCCAGCGAAGCACAGCTACGGCGACTGTACATCCCGATGAACCAGCGCCGTCCTTTTCGATCAAATCATCTGCCTGAATAAATGTATTGTATAAATTGTCCTTCATGTCGTGCTTTCCAATGATTGGGGCGGAGTTGTCGTCCTGTTGGTCGATTGCCTTCTCTAGTAACGTATGCAAGTTGTTTCCACACCATCTGGCGGTGTCTTTGCCTGCATGGCCGTCGAAGATGGCAAAGTAGCCCCAATCAACCCGTTCGGCAAAGTTGGCGATGTAGGTGTGAACGTCTTCCATTTTGTTTCTATACGTCGTGTTCTTGTTCTCTGCTACCCCCACCTTAAACGAAAGCCCGTGAAACGGGTCTGGGGTTTCCGAAGAGTCAGTAACAGCCATTGGTAATTTTTTTGATTATGTAGTTAAGCAAAATTATGTAGTTGTTTGATAGTATGATATTTTTGTGGGATCAAAATGTCACAGTCGCGGTTTGTGTGCCGGAATATTGCTTCATGTTATGTTTCATATCCTTCTACGTCTAGTCCACTTGAAACACCGCCCACACGCACAAAAAAAATAATTGCGAATTGAACCTCAAAACTTGATTGCTGCATCTTTGCCATTCTATCTTGGCGGGGTCCCAGTATACGGGTCATAATTTTTCCTTGTTAAGGCAGTTGCTTTCTCGAACAATCGACGTCATTTGTTTGCCAGTTTGTTTGTGGCTTGTTTCTGTTGCCAACTGACCGCGTTTCGATGTATACCAGTAACTTAAGACGAACAAACACCGCACGGTCGCGGGGCCAACATCAACTAACATACACTACTACCACCACACCATTGTTGAACCTACTCAAATTGGAAGATTTGCCCATTGCTGTCATTTCAGTCATTTGTTACTGTCTACAAACGCGTGACTTGGTATCTTTCTGTCGCTTGAGCAAACTGCTATCTCCTTCAGCAACTGCTCAGCTATACCATAAACTAGTGGTGGTGGCCGATACAGAAACCGTGCTGAGTGTTCGTAGCTGTATCGCGAACGCTCCTTGCAACTTGGGAACATTGATCCATGTTTCGAGACTCCAATTGCTCCTTCCAGTATTAGCAACAAATCAGGGTGTAGCAGACTATGTCAAGTCATTGACGTTGCTCTGTGAAGTCGATACTCTGTTGGCTCCGCTTATGGAAGAGACATTGAGCAAACAGTTGCGGTTGGTTGAGTTTATCTGCCCGTCGTTACCGTACCACGGGATCCCTCCATCGTGGCTCACTTTCCCCAGCACCTTCAACTCCATCCAAACCCTTAGCATCTCCGCCAGCCTGCAACAAACAGCGTGTTTTGCCATGTCATTGCCCAACTTGACACATCTCCGGATCTCATACCACAACAATACCACAAAACATACCATGGCAACGTTGGCTCGCAGCTTATTTGCTGGCTCGTCGTTGGCTCACCTCAAGACCCTTGCATTCAGTCTATTTACTGAACAAGATAAACTTCCCCTGCTAAACTCCATGAACGAACTAGGACTCCACAAGACTCAGGCAGTCTGGTCCGAGTTCTTTATGGTTCTACGAGAACTATCCGTGGTTCTTAGCTTGGAATCACTTGCTCTCGACGGATACATCGCCAATAACGGAGCTGTGTTGGCCCAGTTAGTCTCACAAACGCTTATGCTCCCCGTACTACGAAACGTACAGCTCAATGTCAAGGAAACATCACACCAGCTGGAAGCCCATGTCACTCGACAAACAACGTTTGTGGAGAACTTTACTAGTTATACCCAAAACCTTGCCAGTCTTGCGATAAACCCTACCCACGACTGTTTCTTCTGTCAGCACGAAGCCATGATCCAAACGTTGGAGATGAATTTGCGTAACCAGCTCGTCAATCTTCTGATTGTGTTTGAATCACCATCAGCAGAATATGCCCGTGAAATCAGCGCCACAATCCTGTCGTCGCAACACAACTTGACCACGCTCAACTTTCATGATAAGTCGAAGCAGGTTGAAAATCTCCGGGTACTTCGCAAGTGTCTTGGCTCGAAGGGCCTTATGCCATTGTACGAGAACGGTTTATACTACGAGGAAATGGTGAAGAATGTTCTTTACACCAACAGCTTTTTATCCGAGATCACCAGTCATCAGGTGGCTATCAACGAGCATCTTACAGAGTTTATCGAGTTGGCACGCAACAATGGATTGAATGAGTTCTTACGCTATCACTTGAGCTTCGCATACCTGCCGTTTGTGACAAATAGTGTGGATATCGTGCGTAATTTGCCTACTCTTCGCAACCTAAGTATCCTTGGACTCCAGTTTTACATTATCAACGCGAATCCCTGCCGGCCAGAAGTCTACTACGTTGTCAATGACCAACGGATCGCTTGTGTTACGCTCCTGACCAAGGGTCTAGAGCATTAACATACAGGCCATCACATACTTTACGAAAGACGATGAGGCGGGACTGGTCCCCTCTCTTACCAAAACAAAGAAATAAAAAATAAAAATTAAAAATTAAAAAAAAAAGAAAGACCCTCAACCTGTAAATCTTGTGATTTTCTCAAAACACCCCGTGTTTTTAAACAGCGTGATTTACAGACCCATTTAACCCACATTCTTTATCAGACAAATGTCAGTACAACCGCCCTACATCTCGGACAGAGAACCTACAATTGATTACGTCCAATTCAATGGGGCCAAATTCAAGACTGTTGAGTGGTCTGTTCCCGAAAATGTCGAGCGTAAGGGCAAGATTATCTATGTACATGGGTTTGCTGAGGACTCGAGTCTTTACGTTGAGTTCTTTGATAAATTAAGTAGTTCTGGGTACGAGGTTTTCTTTTTTGACCAGAGAGGAGCAGGAGAAACGTCTCCTGGCGATCTTGTTGGCAAGACTGACGAGGAACACGTTAGAGGTGACTTGGAATTTTTCATTAAACAGAATCTCGATGCCAGAACAGATACCTCCGAGAAGTTGTTCTTGATGGGCCATTCGATGGGTGGAGGTATTATTCTCAACTACGGGGTTTGGGGCAAATTCAAGCTGGATATCAGGGGAATTGTTGCCTGTGGACCTTTAGTTAAGTTGAACCCCAAGTCTGAACCAAATGTTGTTATTAGAGGGCTTGCACCTGTCATCAATAAGTTGCTTCCCAATCTCAAGATGGACTCGAAATTGAACTATGACTTTATTACGTCCCATGAAGGCTGGAAGAAGTATATCAAGGCCCACAGTGGTAAGTTGATTGGTACGATTAGACAATTCAACGATATGCTCGAGCGTGGAAAGGATTTGACAAGAAGAGAGTATGTTGCGAGATTCAGTCCCGATATTCCTGTGTTGATTGTCCACGGTACTGACGACAGCATCAACTGGATCAAGGGTTCGGAGATTTTCATTTCTCTCTTGAGTGACAAGAATGATAAGGAGCTCTTTTCAGCACCAAATGGTAGACATTCGTTATTTATTGAAGCAAAGGCGATCTTTGATCCTGTGTATCAAAAGGTTATAGGTTTCTTGAACAGCCATTAATATATTTATATACTATCTCAACCAAACGGATTGAATCTGCTAAGAAGTTGTCCTGCGGCCCCTGAGCTGAACAAGGACCCTGTAGCACCCGAGAGCACCAGGGACGCCAAGTTGTTGGCTTTTCCGAACTTATCACACTTTGTGAACGCCATGGCGTTGGTGATACTCAACAAGATGGCGATGATAATGAGGAGCAAGTACAAGAACTCAAACTTGAGCACAGCCATCAAGCCCAAAACGATCCATGCCACGGGTTGAGCATATAGTAACATCCAGAACATTTTGGAGTCGATGGGGTTGATGTAGCGATTAGGATCTGCTGTTTCGAATACCCAGACGTTTTCAAACTCGCCCGTTCCTTCTATGAGGTTTGTTTCGTTCCACCACCTCAAGCCAACAAGGAGACGCCCCGCGATATTCTTCAAGTTCCAGAAATCGGCAGCTACAAGAAGAATTATCACGATGAAATGGAGCACGAACGGGTTTTTGGTCACCACGATCCCAAGAATAAGGTTGCCGAAGATGTACATGAAGATGGGTCCCAACCGGAAGAACATGTAGAAGAACAACGCAATTGGATGTGACGATTGTTTGAGGCGCTGCAATAATGTTTCAGGTACGGGCGCACCGCCAGTAGCCCGAGATTCGGCAGCGTACGTCTCTGTATCTGGTTGTATTGGTGTGTACGTGGACATTTTGCCCCGCGCAGTATCTGCAAAAGTTGTGGTGTCTCTCTGGAGTTTTTTCGTACTATGTATGTACAGTAAATTCGCACCAAACCTGTACATATATGGCTCCACCTTGCACCTAAAAGTTCCTTCTCAAACACCATTCATTAGCAAATAACTTCTAGACATGCAACTGGGATTCTATCGTCGGTTCATAGGTGGAATTACGCGTACACAGTTAGAGACCTCAAAGGTATGTATCACTTTATATTCTTGTAACGAATGGAAGTTCTTGCGTTACAACATGAGATGACCTCTCCCAGGTCACAAGAAGAAGAACATCGGTATACTAACACCCAGTTTGGGTTCTATCTTCTTACACCCATTTTCGTGATGTACTATGTTGGTTTGGACACTGACCATAAATTCAACTTGCCAGGATTCTGGCCAGACCCCGCGACCTTGAACCAAATCCCGAAAGAACCCCATGAAATCCAGGCTGAAATTGCCAGAATTAAACGAGCCAGAATCGAAAAGAGAAAACGTTTGGAAGAAAGAGCCAGAGCCATGGGAATCGAGGAAGACAGCGACGAAACTATTGCCACCTGATATCTGTATATAAATAAATAAATAAAAATCTATGTGCGTTGTTTCTTGAACCGATTTTGAAGCTCGTTGTAGCTGCTCTGTAGTTCGGTGAATGTTTGTGGCGAAAGCTTGATGATATTGGAACTAAGAATCGTCTTGAGCAGCCGACAGAGATCTTCATCGCTGACCAGTTGCTCGAATCCACCACTCATTTCCGGGGTATAACTTCGCTTATTGTTCATATCAGTACTAGGAAGCGTATGAGGAATATCTGCCTCAGAAACAGCATCTAGCATCATCGTATCGAGTGAATTTTCCATCGACGATAGCGCCACTGGATGAACCCCACCACCAACAGGATCCATGAATGTATCTTCAGGGATACTGATCTGGACAGGAGTATTGGAAAACCACATTTCGTCGTTTAGTAACGGTTCTGATGTACGTTGTCGTTGATCGAAGCTTTCCAGAAGACAACTGCCGATGATTTCTTCAATGGAAACATAACTTAAAGTCACCTTGGTCCGTTCATTTACAAGCCCCAACAAGTCGTCTACTTCCCACGGTATCACCACGTTAAGAAATCCCATTATCTCAGCAAGTTTATTGTAACTCTTGTTGGCGTCGTACAGAATGCTCGCCGATTGCAACAGTGCAAGTGAAGCAGAAACTTGGACGGATAGTTGGGGATCCTGGCTAGGCCATTGATCCTTGAAACTGATGAGATATGTCCTCTTCCATGAAGAAAAGATCTTTTCAGGGGGAATCGAGTTCCATGCCCGTTTGATCCATTCAAGCGCTTTAATCAATGGAATATGATAATCTGCTTCAGAAAGAACCTCCATTGCCAGCCCAGCAGCTTGCTTGAAGTCCAAATCAATCTCTGAGTTTATCAGGGTCGACTTTTCTGGCATGTCTGACTTCTTGGAGCTTGTTCTTTGAACCTTGATCATTTCCAAATATTGTTGTAAACGATACAAGATCTTAAACTCCTCCACAATCCCAAAATTCATGGGGAGATAATCAAACTTGATTCCGTCGTATGATGAGTTGTATGGGTTCTTGTGGTTGCTATTATTCTTGAGGTAACAGAGTCGGATATGGTTGAAGTGGAGATTGATCATCCGGTGTGATGAACAGTCATCCAATAATATCAAAATCTTTCTGTTAGGCAGCACACTCGAAAGCTTATGTTCAAGGGTAAGAAGGTAGTGTTGGAAAATGCTGGATGTGATCCACTTGTTTATATTGGATTTGTATGAGAGATTATATGCTTCAGTTATCCTGTTCATAAGATTACGTTGTGAGATAGTGGTATCGACGTTTCTGAACAACGGATTCGTGCTGCTTGAGGTATCAAATTTATCATATTTCCCCACCACTAACGGAGGTAGTTTTTCAGACCCATCGATATTGCACCCCAACATAATCGTGAGTGAGTTTTCTGCTGAAGAGTTGGTTTGTTTAAGACCAACATCCACAGAAGACACATCAAAGATTTGATCTAGCGAGAGCTCGTAAAATAACTGAAACTCTTCCAAGGTAAAGATATCCTGAGGCAAATAGCCCTTGTCTCGGATCAACTGAGCCAAGTACGCTTTAAGTTCAATCTTATCATCCAATTTCCAGACTTTGTTCAATTTCTGGTTCTGATTCTGGGCGATTTCCTCAGGAGATCCTACCAAATTCACATTCAACTTCTTATAGAATAAGTTACACCATTTATGGGTAAACACTCCGTTCCCATCTTTCTCGTTTGTGGGAAGACGGGTCCAGATGGCATTTGCAGTCAGCTGAATAATGGGTGTAGTGATGGGAATGTTCTCCCACTTTGCCTGAGTAATCCATTCAGTCAATATTCGTCTTAATAACGGATTTGCTTGCTTCCGTCTTCGTACCAAGGAGAATTCCGAGTCTTTGGAAGCTATTAGTTCGTTCTTGGAGCTGAGGATCCGTGAGATGGTTGTCTGGGAAGGCTTGCTTTGTGATTCATATTGATTCTTCGCCCAAACCGCAAGATCTTCCTGTGTCATCTCAGGATTCGACTCTGATTTGAGACATATCTCTATTCGCTGCTTTATTGTATAACCCATGGGAACAAGGACTTCTCATATGAATTAATGAAACCTTATATATATTGATCACGTGATACACAGACACGTAAATCCTCCCGATCAAAGGAAGATCTCAAGAACTACAACTACGTTGCCTTTCTACGTTTTTCTAACCTTTTATTTCCAGTTCTTTAATCATTTTCTACTTTCTTGAAGTTTATGTTAATAATTTAAAGAAAATCAAGAAATATTTAACATTGCAAGATAAATTTCTTTAATCAATCATTTTAAATAATAAACCCTTCATATATATCACTAACTCATTTTTACATAAACACCATCTTGAAGACACATCGTCAATTGGATACTTTTCTTGGGAGGATATTCTGCTGCACTTCTTGGAGCCAACTCAAGGTTCTTAAACAATTGAGCTAATCTCACAAGAACATAACTAGCTTCAGTTAATGCAAACTGTTGCCCCAAACAAATTCTAGGACCACCATTAAAAGGCACATACGCCCATCCCAATCTCTTAGCATCTGCCCATCTTTCAGGAACAAACTCTTCAGCGTCTTCACCGTAGTATTCCTTGTTTCTATGGGTAGAATAAACAAAGTAGGTAACAGTGGTTCCCTTAGCAATATAGACAGGTTTGGATCCATCTTTACCACCGCCTCTAGGCAAAGTTGTTTGCTTGGTTGCGGTTCTGAAGTTGATTGGAACAGAAGGATACAATCTCAATCCTTCATTTACAACATACTTCAAGTAGTCACATTTCTTCAAGGATTCAAAAGTAACATTTTCAAGGTCTTCCTCAGTTCCCTCACCGAATGTCTCCAAGACTTCCTTCCTTAATTGTTTCCAGATCTTGGGGTTGCGTGCCAATTCAAATATAGTAAACGATAAAAGACCAGCTGTTGTGTCTCTACCAGCCAACAAGATGTTCAACAATTGGTCCTGCAAAACCTTTGGGTTTCTGGTTTGCTTAACCAATTCATACAAGAAGATATATCCATCCTGGGACTTCTTCTCCAATTCTTCTGGACTAGCTTCGAGAGCCTTGTTAACATAATACTTGGCAAACTTGTGTACACCGGCACACGAATCTCTAAACTCTTGATTATTGATCAACATGTAAAAGATTTGAGAATATGCTCTTGAAGACAAGTAAGATTGAGCAACGTTGAATGAATCTGCAAACGATGCCTTGCCATTCAATTGAGATGCGTTTTCACTTCCTCCCAAGGAACCAACAGATTCACCAAAGAGGAATTCAGTAGCAGTATCAACGGTAAGCGAGAAAAAGAGATCTTGGATGTTAAATTCTCCACCATTGGCTGCACGAACATGATTTGCAAACAATTGTATATGAGGTTCCAATAACTTGACATGAGCCACTTGTTCTCTAGCAAATTGGGGTCTCAACATGGTTCTTGACTGTTTCCATCCTTCACCATCCAAGGTGAAAATTCCATCACCCAACAAGGGTTTGAAATGGGCGTGTCTGATACCCAAGGCAAAGTCATTGAACTGTGTTGCCAAAATTGCCTTGATGTTTTCTGGGTCGTCAGTGAGCACAATACGGACACCCAACAATCTCAAATAAAAGGTGTGACCCATCTTTTGCCAAATTCCGTAGATATAATCAGCCATTAAACCTTGTGACTTGAGCTTCAAGACTTTGAGCAAGCCTGGAATTAAAAAGATACCCTCTTCATATCTTGGAGGCTCTTCACAGCCGTATTTCTTGACAAAAGCCAGTTTGTTGAGATATTCAGCCAATACATAGATTAGCAACGCAGCAGGTAGAACGTTGTACCAATTTAAATACAAAAAGATTTCATCCAAGTTCATGATTGCAAAAATATAACCAAGCGATGGAGCAGTTTGTACGACATATGCTACTTCAGGGGTGTATTTATACTACCATTGACAGCATCATGTTTGAGTATAAGTGTAGCATGTGAAATTTGATATGGTTTTGCACCTTTTCTAGATAACGGACTGAAATTTACGCGGTGCCCAACCTAGTTTTGCTGCAGAAAACTACCCTTCCCCATGTCTGATTTTTTCGCAGCTTCTCCTCCTTTCACCCCCACAAACACACCATTTCGTTACGTGTATTTTTATGCAATTGCTTTTATTGGATATAATTTTAATACCCAGGTCTTCACGTTTTTGCTCATAAATCATTTTATCATATGCTGAAATTAGAAGCCAACTTTGGACTGTGCCCTGATTTAGCCTTATTTTCTTCATTTTTCACATTCTTCCTCTAAGCAGTAGTATCTAACCACTGTTGGATGGTCTGTTCCAAGTTCTCGATTGTTTTGCCACCAACATCAATTTCGTAGCCTTTAAGCAATTCAAATCTATAATTACTGCTGACCTCTTGCGATTGCTTGTAGATGCTCTTCAATATTATTTGATTAATCAACAACGTTAAATCGTTGTTGTTATGGAACTTGATGATCGATTTATTAAGTCCAACAATATTGATCTTTTTCGACATGTTTTGTAGAACAATAATCGGATCGTAGTATTTTTGGGTATGTTCATCACTGAATTCAATTAATGCCTTGATAAAGTTCCGTTTCTCCGTGGAGTTCTTGAGCAAGAGATCCCAACACTGTTTATCATTTTGTTCCTTGGCAAATGCAATGGCCAACTCAGGGTTGTCGAGCTTGTTGATAATTAAATCCATTGCTTGTTCATGTTCTCCTATCTTACCCAACAAGTACACCAACTCCTTAGTAAACTCATACTGTCTGCACAAGCTAATGGCTTCGTCAATATCGAAATTATTATGGTTCTTCAAGAAAGGCAATAGTAACTTCCGCTCGTACAAGCAATAAAGTGCTAGCCTTTCACTACCAAAGGGTTCCACAAGAAACTCATCGATCGACGCCAATTTTTCCAAATAAAAGTAATTGATAAAACTCATGTGCTTATCGGTAAAGATTTGAATTACTTCTTTGGGTGATAATTCTTGCGAGCTGCTTACCAAGGTATCAACAACATCTTCAAGCATCGATCTGATCTTCTCAATTGGCAACTGCTCGATATCTTTATCATTATTAAACCTAAATTTAATAATGTGATCCAATTGATCCTTGAAATTGTTCAATATATGATTGGTGGCCAAAAACTGAATTATCCCAGGATCCCTCAAGCTAATAAGATGAGGCACAGCCTTGCGAGGTTCATAAGATTTGGTGTATAAAATACACAAGATTCTGCTCAATTGTGACTTGTTTTCAGGATCGGATTCAACCAAACCTTCCAATTCAGATTCAATGGATTTGATATCAAATAAATCAATATCCCATTCTTCAACTAGAACCTGAAATTTATCAAGATCTTCTGTAATCCAGTACTTGAGTATCAAAGTATAAGTATCCTTGGATAAATGCAAATGTGTTGGCATAATGTCTGTAAGTTCTTTGACATGACCACTCTTGATGAAAATCATTGACCATTCCTGCCAGTACTTCAATACTTCAGAAATATAGGATTCATGCTGATCTTCGCGTGAGATAATTGTACTTTGAGCCTCAGACCCTTCAATTTTATCAAAGTAAAGGAATCTAGGTAAAAATATGCTAGCCTGATCCCATAATCCCTGTTCCACAAGATTATCCATGTGTTGAACACCGTAACTTAATCTTTTGAGGGGAGCTTCTACATGTTCACTGATCTCCCAAGCTTCAAGGTACATGTCATGATCAATATACCAGTGCAATCTATCAAATAACTGAAACTCACGAGCCATCACCGCATCTTTTGCGCTAATAATAAAATATGACGGTACTGTTTCGATATGACGGCCTAGTAAGTAGTCATTCAATCCCAAGTTATCCACGTTTCGTAAGCCTAATTCTTCTTCAAATTCGACTTCTCCCGTTTGTGAATTAACCAATTTTAATTCTGGATTCAGAAATATCCGTTTCCCACTGGAATTAATTTGGGGAGGTTCGTAGGCAAGTAGGATCCATAAATCGTCTTTATAACTGGAAATTCCACTTATTAAAAAGTCAAGTTTGAACACACGTTCAACCTCTACTTTTTTTTCCTGGATTGGACGGAATGATATACTTGCACTGGTAGGTAAGATGCTATTGCCAGGAGACGAGTTCTTTGTCTTGATGGATACACGTAGGGACCAGACGTAATTGCCCCAAGCTATGAGGATTCTATCTGTTTCTGGAAAACTTACTCGGGGCCAATATAAGTCACTTCGAGGAGATTCGGATGGTTTGGGAATGACCGAAATGACTTGTCTTGTTGTGAGGTGAGAGATGGTGATTCCATTATCGTTCATCCATAAAATCAAATCATCAATTAGTTTTATTGAGACAATGGGTCCGTTATCTTGTTCCAAGACGACGTCTGTACGTTTTCCAAGCCAGTTTCTTGTGGAATATACCACTTTTCCTGCCATACCACCACTAATAAATGCACGGGTATTATGATAATTCGAATCCAACACCACCGAATGGATTGGGCGCTGGAAATCGTACGTTACGATATTCTTTTCATCTGTTAGCGACCCAATGACCACATGTCCATCCATTGAACCTGTGGCAAAGTACGTTCCGTCAATGTATATGTCCAATACACTGGCACGATGGGCACGGAATGTTCGTACAGGTTTGAGATCTGGAGTGGTGATATGGATCAAGCCTGAATGCGTCCCAAACACAAAGTATTGGTCTCCAAAGCTGCATGTAGATACTGGGTTCTTGTCAAAGAAATGACTGGGTAGTTGGGGTGTTATTCTGGTATATTTAAGTTTTGGAGGCTCATCGTCATCATCATCATCATCATCTTCTTCTTCTTCTTCCAGAGAAGATTCAGAACCACTGGTGATAATTGAATCATCATGTGTTTCATCAATATGCTCTGTGCTTATCGGTTCGCTTTCCTTAACAGACATACTGCCACAATCAAAAATTAAATTTCGCATCAACAAAAACCCATCTACAACATTCTTATTTCAACATGTTGACAGCTTCCAAAGGTGTTCTCGTACAATGCGACCCGTCGATCCGAGCATTGATTCTTCAGATCGATTCGAAGACGCCAGGTATAGTTTTGGAAGAATTAGATGATACGCATCTATTGATCAAACAGGACCAGGTGAAAAACGTTAAAGATGAGTTGAACAAACTACTTTCAAAGAATATCTACAATCCTTTTGAAGAAGATACTTGAATTAATCTATATTCTTCCTATGGTTCAAGGTTGTCCATCTGTTCCTTGAGATTGGTCAATATCTCCTCGTTGAACACTTGTGCCTTATGTTCGTTCTGTTCATAAAGACCCGAAACCAAATCACTGACAAACCCGAACAAGGTGTCGACTTCCATTATTTCATCAAGAGAATCCCGTGTCTCGTGGTCCACTTTGTCCAAGTTCTCCATCAAGTCCTTGTAAAACTTTTCGTATGCAATCATTATCAAGTTGGAAAGATTTTCCATCAAAAACTTGACAACATTATCTTCCTTGATAAAGAGACAAATTTGCTTATAAATCCCCGGCAACTTGACAATCAAGTTATCCTTGAAAGCAGTGGAAACCGCTACCGCCTTACTATGGTCCTGGCCCATAATAGGCTCAATGATTGTATTGGTACATTCCTGAACAAAGTCAGTGACGGCATTGTTTAATTCATGCTCAATCTCGTAGTTGGCATCAATCATATTGTCAACTATCCGAGGGAATGTCTTTCTCGCAAGAGCAAATAAACCATTGTTGTCAAAACTGAACTCCCCGTTTCTCAACACATGCCATACATCACTGAGACCACTGGTGAAATCGATGCTATAGTCGTTCCGTGTGAATTGGATATCGAAACTGTTGATTTGTCCCTTCAAGATGATTAAATTCTGAAGATAATTCAATTTACTATCAATGACACCCAAGTGGGCTGATGACAATTTATAGAATTCACCCTTCAATAAGATAATACAGGAATGAACGATGTAATGGGCCAAATCGTCAAATACCACGGAATTGATCAATTCGTAGATGTCTGACAACAAAGTCAATGCCTTCCCCAATGGCAAGTATACGTCCTTAAACAAGTTCTCGGGATAATCGATATCGAGAACATTAATTACGTGACCAACAGAACTCTTGCGTCTTCCAATCCGCAAATCTTCTGGTTTTGGAGTATATTTCATAAGCTTCTGGTCAACATAGATCTGAATTCTGAAGATCAATCTTGTCTGGACATCATGAAGAATAGGCTCAAAAAGTCTTCCAAAGTCTACCTCATCCACCTTTTCTTCTTCTTCGTATCCGTAGTATTTTTGCAAGAGAGCAGTTAACTGACACAATGCAGTGATGTTGGTTTCTCTCAAGATACCTTGCCTCAAACTATCATACAAAGTATCCAAAACATTCTTGAGATACTGATACAACTCAGAGGTTATAAATGGAGGAATGGTTTCACTAACAAAGAACTTTTTGAACAATTCAAATTCCTTTTCGATAATCTTGGAATAGAACGAGATCTGATCCTGACATGATTGAACCAAGCTCGAGGAGGAAGTCCGAAGTTTCCTCAAGGTTTGGTTATTATCAAGATAAGTAGAAATCAACTGCAATCTGATTCTAAAGTATTTGTTAAGTACATCATTCTCCAAACCAACATATTCCTTGTGGTTGCCGATTCTGGCAATGATTTCTTGATTAAGTTCATTAAATTGTGGGTTGGACAGCAAGTAGTTATTAAAGTCGTTGAAAATCAACAAATCGATGAATGTTTCTTGATTCATCGACTTGATCAACCCTTCGTGAATCTTAGTCAATTCCATTATCAAGTAGTCCTTAATTAGAGTCAATGATCGTGTCATGCACTGCCTAAAACGGTTCTGATAGAGCTCGATATCTTTGAATTCTGGGTGTTGCGAGAAGAACTCAATTGATTCATCCAATTGGTGGAGAATATCGTCGTAGAAGAAATCACGACGTTGGACAACCAAAGTGTATCCCAGTTTCGATAAGTGTTTGGTTATAGATTCCAAGCGTTCAAAGTGACGAAGATATCGTTCGATTTGGTTATACTTGTCGGTATATTCAGACTGGAGATTCAAGAGCTTGGTACTTTTGGTATCAAAATCAGAGGTCCCTCTTGAGATCTGATCATATTTCAATGTGAGGTTATCGATGGAATTTAAAAGAGAATCGGCTTCGTCAATGAAAGTTCCCAATTGACGTTTATTAATGCCGCAGTTGTCCTTAAAGTTGAGAAACCGAAGAGTATCCAATTGGTTAATGGTATCGATATCTTTTATATCTAACAAACAATCGTAATTATAAGTTTCAATGCATCTTGTCCATACTGTATCCTTTTCTCTTGAAGAAAGCGGGTACAGAGTATCGAGAAATGTGGCTGTTGATGTGGTTAAACTCAAGCTTGATAATGATCTCGAACGGGAATGTTTGTATGTGGTGGGTTCCTTTCCAAGATTAAGATGGTCTTCCTTAAATGACGGCACATCTGAAGCAATCTGAACAATCGATTTAGTTCTTCCTCTAGGCATTGTTTGTTAAAAGAAGATAAACACAAGGTTCAGTTTAGGTATATGTGTTTGGTTATAGGTCGCATTTCAAACAAAAAAAAAATAGAAAAGAATGAAACTTTAACCAATACCAATTATGGATGATCCAAGAGACGCGCTAAATCCAGACGATTTGCTTACCGATGATTCTGCTGATGAAGTCAATGACCTATTGAAGGAGTTTGAAGCGAAGTATGAAGCCTTGAAACGAAAAAAAGAACTAAAGCGCCAGAAACGCGTCGAAGAAGCAGCGGTAGAAGTACCAGGAAGTCCTGAAAAAGCCAAACGAATCGTCGAAATTCCGGTTGAAACACACCAAGTCAAACGCAGTCATGTCAATAAACCATCATCACCTCCAGCAAAACGACCCAAAGCATCTACTTTTATTAATAAACTTTACGAAACCAACTTTGAACATAAAGCATCGCGGGATCAATCAATTGATTACGATAAGCGACGATTTCTGTTTGAAATTGGCGACTATAAACCCCAAAATACGGATGTTGACGAGATTGAACCAGTAAGCAACCAGTACTTGCGCAAACGGTACATTGACGCCAATACGTTGAAGCTGGTCATCAATAATACCGATCCAGATATGAAATTCTTGAAGATCGATAAGTTACTCGCAAAAGTCAACCGTAGCAACAACTACGCCGAGCCCATGTACAGCAATTGGTGTTTTGTTGGGTTCGTGCTTAAGAAACCATCTCCTCAAGTCACTAAGGAAAACAAAAAGTACATGAAAATCAGTGTTGGTGACTTTAATCGATCAGTGGAGGTAATGTTCTTTGGGGAGGCCTTTTCACAGTACTGGAAGTTGAAAGCAGGAGATCTCTTGTATATACTCAACTCAAACATCAACAAGTATCAATTCAAAGATGGTGAAAAGTCTGGGTTCACTTTGAAGCTTGATAAGTATAACCTAGGATCGGTGTTGGAGGTGGGGGCAATAAGAGATTTTGGGACATGTAAGTTTATCAAGAAAATCGATAATCAGCCATGTACTAATGTTATCAATATCAAAAAGAGCGACATGTGTGACTACCACATCGATGCCAAGTTCAAGAGTGCAGCCAACAAGCGCATGGAACTTAGTGGTAGTGTTCAGATGAAATCACCCCAGAAGAAGAAGCAATCTGTGTATCTTGGAAGAAACGGTACCGGATACATGGAGCTGTACAACGAAGACACGACAGTTTACGGACGCGAGAGCGAGTTCACTAAGAACAGGGACAAGTATCATGATCCTCGCGAGGTAGAGATCAAGTACGCCAAACGACGAGAAGTTAATGAACGATCCAACAAATCATTGGAAGAGAAGTTGATGAAGCTTTCTAATAATCCAGTGGTCAAGAGTTTAAACCTAGTGAAGGGAAAGCCACAGGAAACACAATCCCCCTTTTCGAGTACTATGATAAGCAAAATTGGGTTTGATCCGACTCGGACTACGTCACTGAAATCTATTTCTGCTATCAAACAAAATCTGATGCGAGTGAAGGAGCTCTATGATTTGAGCAACGAGGAGTCTAAGAACAAGTCGCTTTCTAGTAGCAATAAAGAGAAGGAGGATCGGGCCACCAGATGGCGTAAGAATATTCAGGACCTGAAGAAATACCATCAAATGGTTGAAGAAAGATCCATTAATGGTGGAATAAAACATGAAGTCATGACACCAAAGATGATAGTTGGTCCAGCATTCAAGAATAAGAATCGAGTTGTTCTTGACGACGAAGAAGAAGAAGAAGAAGAAGATGATGATGACGATATAGAAATTACATTTGATGACGAGAGCAAGGCCACGCAGTATGCCAAATTAGTTAACAGTGTACGAAAATAGAGGGAGATAATGACAATGTGTTTACAATGAGTTATAGGAGGTACAAGGATGGAAAGTTAATATTTAGTACGATTTAAATTAAGAATTAGACTGGTACTAGGTTGGGATTGCATAATTATGTGGAGGAAACAGTTTAAATTAAAGTAATAAAAACACACCTTCTATTCCCAGAGAAGCTAGTGGGGTAGTGAACAGGTGGCTTTATACACAAAATATATCAGATAATACTAATTGCAGCTGAACTACAGCATCAAATAAATAAATAAAAAAACTCACAAAAAAATAGCATAAAGAACCGGAGACGCATATAATCCGAGACAGGTTGTTTCCAGATTGAGTAACTATATCAGATAAGAAAGCTAAGACTACAGGAAGTTTCTACACCATCTAATAGAAGGTTAAAATAAAGTTGTAATATTAATAAATAATAATAATAATAATAATAATAAAAAGGGTGTCTATTATATCGAGCAATCTCTTGTACCAGCCAATCTATAATAACTCAAAGACCCTCTTAATTGCCTCACAAACAGCGGAGAAAAAAGTACTTAGCTGGGTTTCCATGTCAATTCACTTGGAGAAGGCTTGAAAGTTTTCAAGTACAAGTATCCCAAGATATCAACAATAAATAAGGTAACCATAGGTACCACGATGAGTGCCAATAACCCGTGCAGCGTCAGGATCATCAATCTCTCGATCTTCTGAAGGTATCCAATTAAATTCATATTGAACATGTAGTAATCGTTTGTTATAAACGGATACTCTCCCATTATACGGAAGAGACACTGTGGTTACAGAGAATTCACACTCCTTAAATAGCCTTCTGATTCCGATACCCACTCCTAACAAAGATTATTCACCTCCCTGATTGTGTTACCCGGAACAAGCAAAAAAGCATAAAAAAGCTTTTTTTCTTTTTCTTGTTAATATCATCATATAAATAATAGCGATATCCAGAACCGGATTAGCGAACCCACGCTTCGCGTACCCAAACACCAGTGGGACCAACCCTGTTCGGGTAAGTCACCACGTTGACAAGAAATGCTTTTTTTGAAGGGTATGTAATAGATGATGTTTTCTAATTTATCTACATTATTTGATAATTTTTATTCCATGAAACGAGATATATTTCCCTGATATTCACATACTAACCTAGAATAATGATGTTTAATACTTTGGCCACATCTCTCATCAGCATCTGTGGAACATGCTGATCAATTCCTTCCCGGGACATATAGGGGGCGGGGCGGTACTTTATTTTTACAAGTTTAAGGCAGAGCAAACACACTTAACCTTTTTTTTTCGTATGTTCATGTACAGTTTGTGTGTGTTTTTTTTTTCGTATGTTCATGTACAGTTTGTGTGTGTTCTTAATCTTGTTTATTTCTCTATTCATCTCTATCCACACACATTTCTCTAGCTTTATAACCAAGCGCCAAAAAGGATCAACCCCAAAGGTAAAAAATTCTACTCGTGTGGCTTTTATCTAATACTTTGAAACACGTAATCTTTTCTCTAGTTCCATAACTTCCACAACTATTAAGGGCTCTTGAGTAGGTTAATATTTTCTTATCAGTAATTTGTAATAAAGCATTAGATACTAATATTTCACATGGTTTACATTTCAATCAGTTGCCTGGTTAGCTCAATCGGTAGAGCGTTTGACTCTTAAAAGTCACATAACACGCTTAAAGGTATCAAAAGGTTACGGGTTCGACCCCCGTATCGGGCTTCTTTTTTTTTTTTCATAGATTTCAACCTTTATCCTGCATTCAATTGATCTTGCAGCCTGTCAAACCGGAGTCAAAAGAAAAATGAGTCAAACTAGATCAAATTTCTCCATACTTTTCAGCGATGTCGTTTCCAAAAAAGGTGGTTGAAACTGATTCAAGTATTCAAGTGGAAACCACAGAAATATCAGTTGATTCAAAGCATCCTGTATGGTACTATTTGTCGGTAGCTTCGAAGAAACTTGATTCGTTGGGTGTTGAGACCCGTGGGATCGACAGAATCCAGCCGTACGAACGGTCTACCAACAAAACCAAACAGTTTATTTCTGTTATTGGATTGTGGCTTTCTGGATGTGGAGGATTAAGTTCTATGTCGTCGTTTTATTTGGGCCCGATGGTGTACCTGTTGGGGTTGAGAAATACCTTGATCGCTGGTTTGGTTGGCCATACTTTGGGCTGCGCGATTGCTGCGTACTGTGCAATGATGGGTCCAAGATCTGGATGTCGTCAAATGGTTGGTGCTCGTTTCTTGTTTGGATGGTGGTTTGTCAAGCTCGTTAGTTTGGTAAGCATTATCGGAGTGGTCGGTTGGTCTATCGTGAATAGTGTCGTTGGAGGGCAAATCTTGTCGAGTGTCAGCAATGGTAAAGTCACTCTTTCTGAAGGGATTGTTATTATTGCGGTGGTCTCCTTATGTGTTTCAATTTTTGGTATCAAACAGTTGTTGAGAGTCGAAACCATCTTAAGTTTACCGGTAAACTTTGCATTCTTGATGCTCTACGTATGTGCATCCAAGAAATTCAATCACTTGACATTGGAAGATGCTATCACTGACAAAGCTACCATCAGGGGTAACTGGATCTCATTTTTCTCCTTATGTTATTCCATCACATCTACTTGGGGGTCCATTGCTTCCGATTACTACATCTTGTTTCCAGAAAACACCCCAGACGTCACCATCTACTTTCTTACATTCTTTGGCATTTGGACTCCCACTACATTTGTTGGAGTTGCTGGTATCTTGATTGGGAATGTGGCCCTTACATACGAACCTTGGGGTGAAGCATACACAAAGAACGGGATGGGAGGACTTCTTGCTGCTGCTTTTGAACCTTGGGGTGGTGGTGGTAAGTTTCTTTTGATTCTTATTTTCCTTTCATTGATTTCAAACAATATCTTGAACACTTACTCGGCCGCGTTTGGTATTCAATTAGGTGGTCATATCTTGGGTAAGATCCCTCGGTGGTTATGGGCATTTCTTATTACCGGGTTTTACTTAGTTTGCGCTCTTGTTGGTAGATACAAGTTTTCTGAGATTTTGGGAAACTTTTTGCCCATGGTTGGATATTGGATATCCATGTACTTTATCCTTTTGTTGGAAGAAAACCAGTTTTTTAGAACTGACAGATTCAAGCACTTGTATGTCAAGGAGTTTGAAGTTCAACAAGAACCAGAAACCACCAAGATTATCCTACTTTCTAGATTAAGAAAGAACCAGCATTATAACTTTAATATCTGGAACGACTACGATCGTTTAACGCACGGATTTGCCGCAACGACTTCGTTTGTGATTGGTGCTACCGGTGCTGCCGTCGGTATGGCCCAGACCTACTGGACAGGACCAATAGCCAGACGTATCGGAGGAGAGAATGGTGGGGATATTGCCATGTGGTTGTGTATGGGGTTCAGTGGATTGGTATATCCTCCGTTGAGATACTGGGAATTAAAGAAGTTTGGCAGATGAAAATATCATTAGTAATAATTATAATATAATGTATGTGGTAATCAATAGAATAGAATAGAATATACTATGGTGAACAGGTTTTAATTTTTAATATTTACCCCGTGGGATATTGCTTAGCTTTGGAGAGGTCGGTTTGATTGTCAACCTTCAAATTTGAGAGGAATAATCAGTTGATTTGAAGGTACTGATAAAGGTTGGTACTGGTCAACGGCCGAAACCCAATTATAGAGAAATAACCAAATTGGTTCCAAGAAAAATTGAATTAACCAATTTTAATTAAAGTTATCTTACGTATTTATAGATAACACCTACTAAATGTTGTAGGATTATTGGGGCCTGACCAATTATTTAAGTTGATTTGTTTTATCATGGTTTAAACCCGGCTTGAAACAAGTATTTGATGTGCCGATTTTTCTAGCAACACTGTCATAATTTCGGGGCGATATAGCTATTGGATCCAAGTCTAAGCTTATGATGCGATAAGAATGAGAAAGGCCATTAAATATATATCAAATCGCGGGGTTTGTTCTGTCTCTAATTATGTTACTGTTTCCTAACCCGGAATATTTAAAGATTGCACCCGGAGATCCAACCAATCGGAGCTGTAAGGATTTTTGTCTGGTTTGTTATCGATCAGAACATCAAACTTTAAAACCCAAACGTACCTCAACCATACAAAAAGAAAAGCAGTTACTCTTTCCAATAAAGGGAACTGGTCATCTCTTGTAATCCTATTGGTGAGACCTACCACTGGGACTCGGAAACCATTCGGCGCCGCTGCTCCCACCAAACAAAAAAAAAATAAAGATAAAAACGTTACTCCGCATTATTTCGGAAAGGTGCGATCTCGAGTCCGAAAAAAACCGACTCAAAAAGGATAAGTTCAACCAAGTCTTTGCACGCCATTTGTTAATCTACATAATGTCCGAGATGTCTGAAAAGAGACCTCAAACAGATGCAGATCCAGTATGGAGTATATTGCCTTCATATTACATGCATACGAATTATACACGGCAATTGGCCATCACGCTGGAACTTCCGTCATATGCGGCCTCTTCGAAAACTCCATCCATACTATCAGTGGAGACGCCACTGACATCGCTCGTATCCAATAGCAATAACAATAACATTACTGGAAACAGAGACGTTAACGAAAGCACCATCATTGCTGACGAAAATACCAATTCATGGCGAGAAACCATTCTTGACAATATCGATACCCTCAAGAATCTTACTGAGACAGGAAACCTGCGAAGCGATGCTATTCACGTAAGTTTCCATTTCACCAAAGAAGTGGGTGAAATGAACAAGCAACCAACCGAGGTCGATCTCCTGTTGAGTGAGTACAAACAGGGCGATTATATCTACGGATACGTTCTTATTACCAACAAGTCTCCTGTCCCGATTCCGTTTGATATGTTCTACCTTATGTTTGAAGGAAACGTTATTATAGACCATCCCAACCAGAAACATTCTATTTTACGTAAGTTTCTCCAGATGTTTGACTTTAGTGCTTCATGGAACGAGATCCATGTCTCACGGCTTACAGCGTTCGATACCATACATACCCACAGTCTCGACCGGATAGATCCTCGCGATGGCACTCATATGAATCTCCCTGACCGAATCATCCATCCAGATCGGGTATACAAACGATTTTTCACGTTCAAGATCCCAGGTAACCTTTTGGATTCAGAATGTAATAACCATACATTAAATCTGCACGTTCTCTTACCACCGTCATTGGGCGAAGACACGTATAACCAGACGTTTCGGGACTTCCCCATCTTTTTCAGTTCCATCAAGTATCAAGTTCTTGCCCGTTTCATTGGCCGCAAGTCGATTTACGATGTGCAACTGGACCATGGAGATACCAAGCTTGTCAATTCACAGGGTGACGAGTATATCATTTTGAAAGAAGCTGCAGGGAGTGTTCGGAACGTGCCACAAGCCCAGAAGTTGACCGTGAAGGAGAAGGAAGCTCGTCTTACCCAGAACCGATTACTCTACACCAACCTTATTAACCGTATCAACGACCGGATCTTGTATGGAACAGTATTTAAAACATCAAAAGATGCTGAGGATGCCGAAGAAAAAGTCAAGAAAATGAAAGACGGCAAATATGCCATCAATCCACCACCTGTCAAGGCCAAGGAAACGTATGAAGTATCGGCTCCCATCCTTAAGAAGTCATTTACTGGATCAGTTAAACCGGTGGGTACGTTTGTTCTCACTACTCCACGGAAGGAGTATACCATAGAATATATCAAGCCAGTACGGTTTCGTGAGATGCTTGATACTTCGAGCTGGAATATTGAGATTCCACTTGAGTTGACGTATTTTGCTGGAGAAAAAGATACCAAGCCTCCACAAGTACGTTCAATCACAGCGGTGGTTGATGTGATTACGATCAAAAGTAAGAGTTATGCTGTTCCGGTTGAGTTTCATCATGATATCGTGTACAACAAGTGTGAAGATAACTTTTCGTTCCGGGACATGGATACGTTTACGCATAATATTATAGAGCCGCTCCAGAAATTGAATTCGAAGTTGTATCCACTTGCCACTGAGTTGGGTAGCAACTTGCCTATTGACAAGCTTCTTTTGGAAGATATCTCGAGCATGTGTCAGCTTGAAGAGAAGCACAACAGTCTTTCTGTGATGAAAGCGAAGTTAGAAGATCAGGCCACGGGGGCTACATTTGATGCTGGTCCCAATAAGATGCACAAGCTGTTGCCGTGGGTGAACGAGGGAGGTTCGTATAAGATGCGTGCCAAGCTCAAGCTTGATTTGACCTCGATGGTCACCAATCATATGAGAGGAATTCGCTTGGCGACCGATGCCTACGATCGGTTCTGTTTGGTGCCCAACTTCCAGTCATGTTTCATGTCTCGAATGTACCAGATCGTCGTGACGGTATTGCTTCCAGGAAATATCAACGTACGCATAAAACTAGGATTAAATGTAGAGAAACAATGAGTCTACGATCAGCATTATATAAAAAATCTATATATACATATATTTCATATATCTATATTTTTTGGCACGGTTTCGAGATATTTTCGTAACGAACAAACGGTCTGTAAAATGACTCTTTTAGGTGTGCGCCGTTTATGCGCGGGGTAGACCGATTCGGTTCCGTCGCTATAACGATATGGATAAAAAAAGGGTTCCGTCCGTTTCGATCTAATCGCGCAGGTTTACGAGTGATTCGCAGCTAAAATGATTAGTAATTCTTGAATAGTGTTTTGAACTTAAATTAACCCTCATGCCCAATGGTTTAAAGACTGAGACTCCAAGCAAATGTTTACCAAGGAACAGGAACATCTATCGCAGAAACAAGAGAAACAACCAGCTGTTGATAACACTAGTGCTGGTGAATCTGGTGAGGATCCTCTCTGGAGTATACTTCCATCTTATTACATGTTCACTAATACGGTGAGTCATAATTTTACTGTTCCCCTCGAAGTCCCCACATATGACGAGAACTCAAGCAGAGCAACAGCACCTCCATCCATCGTTTCGTCAACAGTTAGTGGTGCAAACACCACCGAAACTCATATCACTTTGGTGCCTGCCGATACCAGCACCGCACCGGAAGCCGAGAGCGATGCCACCACGGAAGGTTCCAATTCGTCTATCATTCTTGCTGATGAAAACACCAATACTTGGAAAGAAACGATTCTTGACAATATCGACAGATTAAAGGACCTTTCCGATACCGATAACATGATGTCGAATGCGGTCAAGATCAGTGTTCACTTTACGAAAGAGATCGGAGTCCCGAACAAGAAACCAGTCGAGATCGATCCGCTGTTGCACGAATATAAGCAAGGTGATTTCATCAACGGATACGTGATGATCCGTAACGAATCACAGGTCGATATTCCGTTTGAGATGTTCTATCTCTTGTTCGAAGGAACGTTTCTGATCCGGAGCAACAAGTTCAGTGAACAGCACCGTGTAAGAAAACGGGTACAGTTTCTTCAGATGTTTGACTTCAGTGGTTCGTTCAACCAGGCCAATATCAACCGTTTAATCACCGACTTCGGCAGTGCACACTCTTGTCCAGACAAAGTTGATCCATTGGATGGCACCAAATTGGCATTCCCCCTGAAGTTCTTGCGGGCCGGACTCCCCTACAAGCGGTTCTTTACATTCAAGATCCCTAGTAACCTCTTGGATTCCGAGTGCAGCGATCACAACTTGAGCCAACACGTCTTGCTTCCCCCCACAATTGGATTGAACCTTGAAAAACTAACGCAGGAGCTGTACGTTCTTGATTTCTCCAACTTTGATACTTTTATCTCATACGAAGTTATGGCCAGATTCATTGGCCGCAAGTCAAAGTATAATGTTGTCCAAAATCTTCCTCAGGATGATACCAAGTTGGTTAACTCGAAGGGTGACGAATTTATCATCTTGAAACAAAAGTCTGAAACTGTCAGAATCGTCCAGAAGAATCCACCCATGACCGCAATTGAACGATTAATGAGATACACCGAGAAGAAACTTGTTTATGAAAACTTTGCCAGTCGAGTCAAGGAAAAGATTGAGTATGGCAGGTTACTTGCCGAGACAATTAGATCAAATGAGACTTCAGCCATTGCTGAAATATATGAACGGTTAGAACGGGCCCAGCAGCAGTTTAATCGTACCAAGAAGAGTGAAATCAAGTACACTTATACTGCCGATACATCGAACGAATCTCCCAAAGTCGAATACTATGAAATCATTGCTGCCTTGTCGTCGAAGAACTTCTTGACTGGAACAACCAAGCCCATGGGAACCATTAAACTAATTTCTCCAAAGACCAGCTACAATATCTCATACATTAAACCTGTTCGTCACAGAAAAAGTCCGGTGTCGCAAGCACAGATCGATAGCTGGAATATCGAAGTGCCAATTGAGTTGACGTTTACTGGTCCTAGCTTTATTTCCAACATCAATGGAACCAGGCAGAAGCTTCCACAGATCAAACGGGTGATTGTGAACTTTGTTGTATTGACCTTGACGTCCAAGAGATTTCCAATTCCGGTTGAGTTCCACCATGACTTGATATTTAACCAACATGGGCATGATGTGACGGATTCGCTTGAAGATTCGGATTCATTTACCCATAACGTCGTGGCTCCGTACCAGGAATTATCTACAGAGATGTACAATCTATTGGTAGAGTTGGGTCCAGAAAACTTCAAGGTTGAGAGACTGTTAATGAATGATCTCAAGTCAGTGTGTAAGATTGTTGAAAAACGGAACAATTTATTTGTCAAGAAGGTAGGAATTGTGGGAGAATCCGGGGTCGAAGCCAATGCTTTAAACTCGAGTGGTATTGCAACCGCCGCTCCATGGTTGTATAACGATAAGGACCATGGTTTCCGGAAGAAAATGACACTTAAGATGGATCTTACTTCTTCCATTATCAAAGATATTCGCCATTCAAGCAGAATGGGTCCTGGCTATGATCTTTTTACGTTAGTACCCAATTTCCAATCCTGCCACATGGCAAGAATGTACTATCTACGGATTTCCGTGCATTTGATGAACGGAGAAGTGGTAAGGTTGAAGGTTCCGGTTACGATTGAGAAACATGAGGCGTAACTCGAAAAGCATGATGTCACGATAAAAAGCTAATACTTAAATCCTGTGCCTGACTATTTAATGTTTTAATATTTTAATATTTTTAATTCTATATGATAACATACAAAAAACCACCTTGATGTGTAGAGTTGGACAATGTGCTTTTATGTATTTTAGTATGAGAAACGCAATCGATTGTGCAGCCACATCCCCCCCTTTTATGCACCCACAGCCACGTAATGTTTCTGGACTTGAAATCTGGCCGTTAGAAAACTGAAACACATCCAGACCGCAACAGGGTAGGCACCATGTTGCATAAAATTTCGCAACCACCAGGAGAAGGGATGCGACCCCAATAAAAATTGGGTATTTAAGGAACACAACACGGAGATGATGGAAAATGAAAAGATCAGACGTTACGTAGGATGGGATTCACAGACAAGATTCAAAACAAATTTGGGATAAATGATCAGAACAAGGACGATCAATCTTATTCGGACTCTAAGGGAGGAAATGCTATTGGTACGGATGCCAAACTTTCAACAGAGGTCCGAAACCACAACCATAACCGTGAACTGGCCGCAAAGTATGCGGATGATTTAGATCAAAAAGGTGGAGAGTATTTTGGACGCGAAAATTTGAGTGGGGTTGAAGGAGGCATCGGGACCAAATTCACCAGGTCAACATCTTCTGAAACACCTAGATCAGCTGACGAGTCCCAGGGTTCAAACATTGGTGGTATGGGACAGGGATCACATCAACGGAGAGGATCTTTTACCTCTGCAGCAGCCGATGATTCTACTCGCGAATCAGGTCAGTATGTTAGATCTACCAGAAAGTCTAGCCATAAGCATAGTCCTTCTACATCTTCTTCTGGAGGACAAGAAATTGGTGGTTCCTACACCTCATCAAGAGTTCAACACAAGAAGGACCATTCCAAGAAACCTTCTGACTCGCTGATTTTTAGCAGCAATTCCCTGCTGGATTATGACAAGAATTGCCATACGACTCCCTCGGGCTCAGAATCCACCTACAACAGTCGTGACGAGGCGTTGAATGACAGAGTCGCCAAGTTAGATCCCAGCGTCCAAGAACAAGCACGTGAAGCTATGCGTCGTGGCTATAACGAGTCGTCCTTCAGAACTTAGTTTTATACCCAAATCATATGCCTTTATTTATTTGATAAAATGTAGTTTTAACTGGCACAGCTTCTCTGCATCATACGGTAGCTATCACCAACATCGTTCATAGTCCAGAGAAGTTCCATTTCCTTTAATTCATCTCCCCATTTACTTTTATCGTACGGATTAGTTGCCATCTTCTGAAGCTTCTCCAACTGCAGAACATCGTTACTGTCTTCCGTATACGTGATCACTTGGTCTAAAACCCAGCTTCGAGGCAAAAAGAGGGGATTGTAGTCCTGTGATATACGCTTTCGGGATGTGGGATCAATAGCAGATGATTTTGTAAGGTATGTGCGGTATATCTCAAGCCACGAAGTAATTTCCCGTACCAATGCAGTGTCCTCGGTGAATTTTTGAGCAAGTAATGCGTCCTGGTTGACATCTTCCACCGGGTGTTCTTGTAATGTGACAAAAAAGTGGTTGAAATCACATTGGAGAAGCAATAACATGTCCAATAAAGGTGCAATGAGCTCATCATTAACCACATCAGGATCCTCAATCCACTTGGTCGGCATTCCCAATCTTTTCGCAAATGTTTCAACATACTTTCTCGTAAATGCATACTTGTAGATCTCTCCTCCAGTTTCAATGATTTTGGTGGCCCGTTTAATGATTTGATCTTCCCATTCCGGCTTGATTTCGCCCAGCTTGAAGTCACTACTGTCTAGGAGTTCTCCAGCACCAATTAGCTCCGCCAAATCTTCACCTAAACGAGTTAGGTTCCACCAAATAGCAGTAGGAGTGTTCTTGTAGCTATAACGAAGCTCATGGTCTTCTGTGTTTGGTGTATAGTTGGGGTTGTAGCGGTCCATGATGGCATACGGACCAAAGTCCATCGAGAGTCCAAGGATAGAAGTATTGTCTGTATTGAGGACTCCATTAAGAAACCCGTAGCATTGCCAAAGTGCCGTTGTTTCTGCGTTACGTACAATGGTTTCATAGTACATTTTATCATACTTTGTAAGAGGGAACGATGCAAACTTGGAGATGTCAATGGTGTCTAAGTAGTGGAAACTCTGGTTATCAAACGTGAACAACTCTTGTATCACATAATCTGCAAGTTCAGTGATACCCCTGCGGTCACCACGCCAGCGGTACAAGTCGAAAGTACCAAGACGGATCCACAGCGGAGCAAAACGGGTCACAATAGCACATTTCTCTACACGATGGCGCTGGGCTCTAGTTTCAGGTAAAGATGTGATGGCCAATGCGCGTGTAGAAGGAATTCCAACTGCATGCAAGTGTTCTGAGATGATATATTCTCTGATGGACGAGCTGAGAACGGCTTTGCCATCAGCAAACCGAGAAAACGGGGTCATTCCCAGTCCCTTGAGCTGAATTTCGTGAACAGAACGGTTCAATTGGGGCCCCTTAACTGATGAATCAACTTCAAAAAGGTTGGTGACCCGGCCATCACCAAGTTGACCGGCAAACAGTCCAAATTGCCATCCAGCATAAGCCTGAGCGTAAGGAACCGGGAGACTCGCGGCCAAATCGGTATGGTACGCCTTTCCAGAGACTATTTGACGGTAATGTTTCGTGTCTATTTCTTGAGGATCGATCTCGAGATCTCGAAGTGCATTGGAGCTCGATGTAAGGTAGGTGTATGAGGGTCGGAGCTGGGGCACTGTCCATGAAAAGCTTCCCTCTGAAAGAACACGCGGCGTGTGACGTAATTCTTTCTCTCTAAGTGCTGTTGCAGATGAAGGAAGCTTTGAATCCGGCAGTAGTCTTGTAAAAGAACTTGGTTTTGCTCGAGAAGAGAGTTGCATGAGTTTATTCTTCATGATATCGAATCGATTTGATTTGATTGCGAAAAAAAAGGTATAGATCTCTAAAAAAACGATGTGTGGCGGGAGAAAATGTAGTCTACAACTGGTTATTTTGTCTAAGAAACTCAATTGCTTCCTGGCAAGGCAAATCTTCCAACGATTTCCCTGTCCACAACAGCTGTTGGGCAAAGCCCTGGTAAATCATGACGTAGATGCCGCCCACGACGTGCCATTTGGCCTCGGTAAATGCTCGCACGAGGCGAGTTTCCGGGTTGGGATGGTAGCACATTTCCACCATGGCTCCTGGTGAGCGATCGATAAATATCTGTAAGGTTTCCCGGGCAAGTTTTTCTGCTGGTGTCACTGGTTCGATATCTGGAATAGTACACACCGCAAGCACAGGCTGGACAGCGCTAGCGGCATCTTCAGGCGTAGTAATATGGGTAATTGTGCCCATGAACCCGCCCGCGGCCATGGCGGTGCGCACGCGATCGACCTCGCTAGCGTCGCGGTTGACAACGTAAATCTCAGCACACCCCAAAAACTCCCCTAACGCATACACCGCCAGACAACAGGCACCACCACCGCCATATACCAATCCTGGCCGCTTGCCTGCCTGTGAACGACTGGTTTCTGCTGCAGCATGGAACAAAAACGAGTCCCGGATCCCAATCGTATCGGTATTGGCACCAGCAAGCACCATGGTGCCGTTTTCTTCGGCAAGATACACCGTGTTGATCGCACCAACACCACGAGCATCGTAATCCACGCGATCAACCTCCTGAACCATGGTCAATTTGTTTGGCATCGTGATTGCTCCGCCAATACACTCGTCTTTCTGGAGCTCGGCCATGATTGCCGCAACATCGTCCGTTTCAAACAATCCGTACGTCCATGGCAAGCCGAGCTTCGAAAAGACAAAGTTATGGAACGCAGGAGCCTTGGAATGCTCAATTGATACCCCAAACAAGTAAAGTTTCTTCTGTAATACCATCTGGTTAGTAGATTGATGATATGGATTACGTGATCATGTGCGCGCGTCGTCCATAAAACTTTCCAATAAGAATATCCATTATGATACAGTTTACTATCATCGGTAGAAAAACAATTATTGTAAATCCTTATTTTATTAGACTAGATTGTTATGCCTTGATTGTTTTTTTTCTTTTTGGACTTGTATCCACTTACTGGTGTTTGTTCTGAATCAAGCAAAAAGGACCACTCGTATATATTATCACGTGATTTAGGTATACACAAAAAATTATAAATCAACATCTCACCTTCTTTTTTTCTTTGCTTTTTATTTGCAACACCCACCAATCATGGTTTTCATACGGTTAAGCAAGAGAGTGGTGGTAAGAATTGCTGCGTTTGCTGTTCTTGCAGTGGCCGTGACACATCTTGTGACAAGACAAAGCATGACTTCCAAACCCAATTTGGTAAGTACTACTCCACCAAAGAGTGCTGTGAGCCCGCAAGATTCCGTTAAAAAATCAATTCATGATTATACCGTGTTTTTTAACGGCATGGAAGACTATGCACTCAAGTCGCCGCTGTTAAAGGACAATTATAAGACAGAAAAGGCCCCTGAAAAGTTTTCCACCGATTCTGATTTACTCTTCACCAAGGAATTGCTTGAGAACGTACTTAATATTCCTGAAAGCACCGTGGCTGAATTGAAGGACTCGCACCAGCGTTATGTTGATGTTCATATTAACAAGCTTGTGGAGAATTACGGTGTTTCGACGTTTGGGAACATTCGTCGCAGCGAGCCACAATGGACGCACTACGAAGGAACAAAGGGTTACGTATTGGTTGGTGGGTTGCAGTACAGCTGGCTCTCGTACTTGGTGATCAAGCAACTCCGTGCTACCGGTGCCAAGCTTCCCATTGAGCTCTTTATTCCTACGAAACATGAGTACGAGGCGGAGTTCTGTGAAAAGATTCTTCCGCAGTACAATGCTCGATGTAACGTTATTGATGAGGATCTCATCACTGACTTGAACCTGCGGTTCAGCATTGGTGGGTACCAGTTCAAGTTGTTGGCGCTCTTGACGTCCAAGTTCGAGAATGTGTTGTACCTTGACTCCGACAACTTTCCTACCCAGAATCCCGATTTTCTCTTTGACTCTGAGTTGTATACCAAAACTGGGCTCATTTTGTGGCCTGATGCATGGGCCAGAACCACCAACCCCAAATTCTTTGATATTGCAGGCGTGCCTGTGCGTGAGAGCAAGATACGGTACTCAGACTACGACGAGAAGCATGGCAAGAAACCGTTGAACAAGTATACGTTTGTCGATTCGCATTACCATGACTTTGAAGGTACATTACCGAACCCATCGCTGGAAACGGGGATGCTTATGGTCAACAAGACGAGTCATCTCCGAACATTGTTACTTTGTCTTTATTATAACGTGTTTGGACCGCACTATTACTATCCGTTGATGACACAAGGGTCAGCTGGCGAGGGTGACAAGGAGACGTTCATTGCTGCTGCACATGTGATGCAAGAGCCATGGTTCCAGACGCTCAAGCAGTTCCAATGGGTGGGGTATGTGTCGCAGGTCGATGAGCAATTCAAGTCGAAGGCATTGGGACACTACAATCCCATCCAGACGGCTGAAAAGAATCCTGATCCCGGCTTGATGTTTATGCACTTGTCGTATCCGAAATTCTATCCTGGATGGTTGGTAGATAACCATGACTTGGTGTATGAGTCGCTGAAGGATCATATTCGAATGTACGAGGGCATCTACGATAATGTGGGCTATGATTTTGATTTGCGGGTGCTTCAAATCTTTACGCAGGCGTTGTGTCCAAACTACTACGATGCAAGTGGAGTGGCGGTGGATGGCTCTGGTGTGCATAGTGACGAGTTGATGACACGGTACTTGGTGTATACACGAGCTGAAGAAGATATGCAGAGAAAGAGATGTGAGGAAGTGTTTCTTCCCCATTTGAAGTGGTTGAAGCAAACAACCAAGTTTTCATAGAACATAATTACGTTATCATGGAAATAACTAAAATAAAAGATCATCAACCAGGACCATTATTAATGCAACCAGGACCATTATTAATGCAACCAGGACCATTATTAATACAATCATTGGACCATTAATTTAGTCAGTTGTATTAGTCATGATCGTTGCGCATTACTAAAAAACCTTATATTGGCGCCAGGGCCTTGGAATGCGGCTTTATGTGTCGGAACGCGGACTGTTTGCGGAGGGTACATAAAGCGATGGCATCCCATTGCAAATGTCACAACCAAAGTGCAAATGAGTTCAGTTTCTGAAGAGTCAGTGGGTCAGTTTGAGCCTGAATTTGAAGTCAAACCTATTGATGATGATAATGCCTCAGTGCATACCCTTTCGGCTGTTCCCAACTACAAAACCATCTCGAAGGTGCACGAAATCTTGTTTGTCGCGTTGATGTGCATGTCGCAGCTCTTGACCCAGGCGCTGGTGTCGCAGACCATGAACACCATGAACGTCATCGGCGCGTCGTTTGGCGTTGCCGATGAACCAGGCGAAATCTCGTGGTTCGCGGCGTCGTTTTCGCTCACGGTCGGCACATTCATCCTTATCTCGGGCCGTTTGGGCGACATGCACGGCTTTAAACTCATGTACATTGTGGGATACTTGTGGTTCGCCGTATGGTCGTTGGTGGTGGGGTTTTCGGGATTTACCAAGTCTACCATCTTCTTTGATGTCATGAGAGCATTGCAGGGTATTGGACCGGCAATCATGATGCCCAATACCCAGGCTCTTTTGGGCTCGTTCTATCCTCCAGGTATGCGCAAGAACATTTGTATGTGTCTTTTTGGTGCCTTTGCGCCCAGTGGATTTGTCATTGGTGCTCTTTGGAGCGGGATGTTTGCCCAGGTCGTCTGGTGGCCCTGGACGTTCTGGGTTTGCGGAATGGTCGCGGCTGGTGTTGCTGTGTTGGCATACTTTATCATTCCTCACGGAATCGGCCACAGCTCCGGTGGATCATTTGACTGGTGGGGCTCGATTTTTGGTGTTTCGGGCTTGGTGCTTATTAATTTCGCTTGGAACGAGGGCCCCAATGTGGGCTGGGACAAGCCGTATGTCTATGTGCTTCTTATTGTGGGGTTCTTGTGTCTTGGTGCATTCTACTTTATTGAAACTCGAGTCCAGGATCCATTGGTACCACCCGAAGTCTTGAAGGGAGACACTGGCTTTGTCTTGGGGTGTGTTGCGGCTGGCTGGTCATGCTTTGGTGTCTGGATCTTTTATCTCTTTCGCTGGGCTCTTGTGGTTGACGGCGATACGCCTGTGATGGCTGCAGTCGAGGGGATTACATGTATGCCCATAGGCTTCATTGCTGCATTTATGACTGCGATTCTTCTCACCAAAGCACCATCGTCGGTGGCGTTTTTCTTTGCCATGATCTTTTTTATGGTGGGCAGTGTGCTTCAGGCCACCAGACCCGTGGGACAGATCTTTTGGGCCCAGAAGTTTGTCAGTTTTGTCGTGGCTCCGTTTGGAATGGACATGTCGTTTCCTGCTGCATGTATTCTCTTGCTGCAGGCGCTTCCCAAACATCAGCAAGGGATTGCTGGTTCGTTGGTGCTGACGTTTGTTAACTACTCGATTTCAATTGGTTTAGGGATCGCAGGTACTGTTGAATATTACGAGATACGGGGCAAACCACCCACGTTGGAAACAACCATCATGGGAATACATAAGGCTCAATATATGGGCTTGGGTTTGGCGGGATTTGGCATAGTTTTATCAGGTATCTTTTTGATAAAGCAGTTACGAGAAAGAAGAAAGAAGATGATACAATCATAGAATAATATAATAAAGTACTATGAGTGAAAATCCTACTTAATTATTTTCAAAATTTGCAACAATTTTATATTTTGATTAGTTGATATGATAAAATTGTAGAAGTAGAAATGTAGAAATGGAAATGTAGAATTGTAGAAGATTATTGATTTGATTGGTTGACTGGTTGAAAATTGTTGATTTTCTGATTTTGTTATAAATCTATTTTTCTTTATCAATTTTCTTATCAACTTCTCCACAGTGGCGCAACATGTCTGTTTTAAAAGCACCATTGAGTCAATCGCTCAAGATCGCACTTATTCAATTGAAGGCTGGTGGTGATAAACAAGCCAATCTCAACAAAGTGACGCAGTTCATCAACGATGCAGTGACTTCGTCGACCATTGGAAAATTGGACTTGGTGATGTTACCCGAATGTTTCAACTCGCCGTATGCCGTCGATCAGTTCCGCAACTATGCCGAATTGATCCCCGAGGGCGAAACCACGCTGCTTTTATCATCACTTGCAAAGCAGCACGGTATCTTTATTGTTGGAGGCTCGATTCCCGAACTCGATCCTCAGCTCGATAACCGGATCTTCAACACGTCGTTGACGTTTGCACCATCAGGGGAGATCATTGCTAAGCACCGTAAGGCCCATTTGTTTGATATCGATATTCCTGGCGGCATCACGTTCCAGGAATCCGTTTCGTTATCGAGCGGCGACAAAGCAACGGTGTTCAAGTTGGGCGACTTTGGTCTGGTTGGATTAGGGATCTGCTACGATATTCGGTTCCCAGAATTGGCCCTGATTGCTGCCCGGAGTCCCAACAACAGTTTTGCAATGTTCTATCCCGGTGCCTTCAACACCACGACCGGTCCATTACACTGGCACTTATTGGCACGGTCACGGGCGGTGGATAACGAGATTTTCACCGTGCTCTGCTCACCAGCACGCGATGTTGGTGGAAACGGGTACCAGGCGTATGGCCACTCGCTTGTGGCTGATCCGATGGGCAACATTGTGGCTGAGGCAGGCGAAGGAGAAGAGATTCTCTACGCTGAATTAGACCACGAACTTCTTCCCAAGGCCAGAGAAGGGATTCCTGTTCATTACCAGAGACGGTTTGATATCTATGGTGATTATGTGGGCGATGGCACCGTCAAAGTTGGCGATTTATAATTTTATATATCTTCTTTTCTTTCTATAAAGTCAACCAAGGTATCCATGAACTCGGCAGGCTTTTCACTGATGACCCAGTGGCCACTGGCGATATCACGGACCTCAAAGTCGGGAAAGAATCGGCCGATATCGGGAATCACGTCGTCAGGAACGTAGTTTGATTCGGTGCCTCGAATAAAGAGCGAGGGGCCTGTCCACCGCGAGAAATTGGGGTCGTACGGCCACGCGGAGATGTTGCCCAGCACAATGGCGTTACCGATCACGTCCAACGGGATCTTGGACGTGATGGGCTCGTTTTTGCGCCGGTTCATATTGGTCAAGAGAAACTGGCGCACCGAGACATTAGGTTCGACCTCGGCCAACTTGGCATCCACGTCCTTGATGTTGGTGTACTTGTACTTCTCGGTCGCCAACCGGAGCTGGTTGACGTACTTGGAAAACCCCAGTCCTGTGCCCAAGTTGACAGGTGCATTATCGACACTTACAAGCATCGCAGGAAGTTCGGGACGCCGCAATGCCACGGCCATCGCGGTTTTTGCACCCATCGAATGGCCGACCAAGATCGGTTTCGCAGCCAATTGCAGCTCCACAAACAGCTCGACATCTGCGGCCAACGCAGGATAATCGAGCCGCAGATCATGCGGCAGTTGTCCGAAATTGCGGAGATCCAAGCAAAAGATATCACGATGCATGCGCTGCGCGAGCTGCTTGGCAACTGTCCGTGTATTGGCCTTGGATCCAAAGAGTCCGTGCAAGATCACCACCGGTGCCTTGGCCGTGCCACCAGCATGTTTATCGAACGCAAGCTTTACGGTTGGAATCCGCAGCATAGCATCGCCAAGATGTTTAAAAGACATTATTGTTTCTCTATTTTCTATTTTTCTATTTTTCCTATCGCAAACGTTGTTCTTTCACCTCAAAGAATCCACCCAAATGGTCCGTATTGCCAAAGGCCTGGATCGTGCCGTGTAGATTCTGTTTCGTGATATCCACCACAGTCACCAGCGTGTTGAACGGAAACTTGAGGTTCTCGACCACCAACAGTTGATGAAGCTGGTAGTCGCGCTTGTTCACCAAATGGTTCATCAACATCGTGATGGTACCGCCATGCGTACACACTACGACGTTCTTGCTCGAGACATTGCTTGTCACAAGCTCGTTCCATGCCCGCTCCACACGTGCTACGAACAGGGGCCTCGCCTCGCCGAGCTCACGGAACCCTTCGCCGTACTCCGCCAACGCATCGCTCAAATACATCCCTTCAACTGCACCCATGTTACGTTCACGCAAGTCTGATGTAAATCTGAGAAGCAGCTGCAGCAGTAGCTGTTGCAGATGTGGCTGTTTTGCCACGATTTCAGCCACGGTGCTGCGACACCGCACCAAGTCCGAACTGATACATTCATCAAACACAATGTGCGCGAGCGCTCCACCAGCCAACGCCGCCTGTTCGCGGCCAGTGGAGTTGATATCGATATCCAAGTGGCCCTGGAGGATCTTACTGCGGTTATGGTCTGTTTGGCCGTGTCTCACCACGAAAACACGGAGCACATCGCCATCGGTATTGGCTTGAATCATCTCGAGAGTCATGCTGAAAAATTAATTTAAATTAATTTTTGAAAAAATCCATAAATACTTTTAGTCATGAGTCATTACATATTTCGTGTCTGATCTCGTCCAACACATCCTTCTTGATCTTGTAGCCATGTGTGTCGGCATCAGGAAACGCTCCTGAATCCAAATCGGCCTTGTACTCGACCAAACCCGAGACCCCGGCCCCAAAGTAATCGGCATAGTGTTTGACAAACTTGGGTGTATGCGATATCTCGGGATCGCACATGCCCATCATGTCGCCCATAACAAGCACCTGGCCCAGCGTTGCCGGTCCGGCGCCGATCCCGATCGTGGGCACCGTCAATTTCTGGGTGATGAGCTCGGCCAACTTGTTCGGTATACACTCGAGCACAATGGCAAACGCACCGGCCTTCTGGAGCCGGAGACACTCACGATAGATCTGCACGGCGTTGGCAACACTGGTTCCCTGGAGCTTGAAGCCGCCAAACACGTTGTGGTGCTGCGGAGTCAAGCCCACATGGCCCATGGTAGGAATACCAATCGACGTCAATCTCTGTACCCGCAGCACAATGTCGCTGCTACCACCTTCGATCTTGACGGCTTGGACCCTACCTTCCTTGACAAGACGCACAGCTGTCTCCACTGTCTGTTCCTCCGATTTTTCAAACGAACCAAACGGCATGTCGGCCACAAGAAACGACTTCTTGTTTCCACGCGAAACCGCCTTGACGTGCCATAAAAACTCATCAAAACTCAACTCGTTCGTGTCCTGATACCCCAACGTTGTCATGGCCAAAGAGTCGCCCACAAGCACCACATCGAGCTCCGCCAGTTCCGTCATCTTGCTTGTAAGATAGTCGTGTGCAGTCACCATCGAAATCGGTTTCTGGCTGCGGTACGAAGCCTGGAGATCAACGAGGGTCTTGCGGAACGTTGTCTTGTGTGCAGATCGCACCAATGGCGACGTGCAAAACATCCGTTGCGTGTGTTTCACCAACATTGTATCGGGTCTCGTTTAGCTTCGAATGTGGAGATGAGTAATTTGTATGGTCATCTTCTTGACACAAAATCAAATGTCTGCGAAATTATCGTAAAAATGTCGCACGACAATCGGCTGCAACATTTGAAAATTTCCCTTCTTGGAATGAATCTTGAGTTACCCGTGGTTCTGGCGGTGAACTATCATCTGATGATTCGGTTATTACTTGAAGACAACTTGCCGAACACCACACTTGAAAACATCAAAAGTACGATAACTAACATGAAAATATTGGAAAACGCAGGAAGATTGATGTACCTGGAGTTGAGGGAGGTATCTTTCTTGTTGGGACGATTCACATCTGAAGAGCTTTCTGAGGTTACCACCGAAATCGCTAATTCATCCAGTTATAGGAAAGTGGATCTTACCAAAAGTTTGTTTCTAACAAGGAGAACCATGCCAAGTTGTTGCGAGTAGCGGTAATAATTGATACCGAGTTTTATGATTCAGAAATGCCATTGTTTTATGAAGGTCTGCCATTGTCTTCATCATGGAATGCGTTGAGTGAGTACTTGGGCTACTTGGAGTACAGAACAGAGCTTCTGTTTATGGTCTCATTGATCTTTCCGTTGCTTGAATCTTTCGTGCTATTTCCAATAGGAGAGAAGTAACTAGAAAGGAAGATCTGATCGATATTCAAATCCAGGTTAGTTCATTTAAAGAACAGCATACGACTGTGTTGCGACAGGTCATTAGTTCTAACTTTGAGTTGTTCACCGAGCTCTTCGGCTCATATTCATCGATATCCAAGTTGTTGGACTTTGATATCAAGAAGCAGTACTTTGATTATCGGATGAAAGATTCCAAAGATGCCAGAAAACACACCGAATATAAGTATATCAAGTGGTTCGTAATACCCCGTTTTTACAATCGTTTTCAAAGTTGTCACTGTTGAAGACCAGCATGTATAGAGAATTGCTGTTGAGTGTTGGATTTGAAGGCGAACCGGCTGTTGATGGAGGTGGAGTCACGCGTGAATGGTACCTGGTGTTGGTCGAGCAAATGTTGACTCCGGGTATGGAGTTGTTTAGGTTGATTGATGGATCGTGTTTCCATCCAAAAGCAGGAGCAGACACTCAAAAAGTACGTTTGTTGGGCGGTTTCTTGGCAAAGCGGTTCACTCGGGCATTGTGCTTAATTGTCATTTCTCGAGAATTTTGTACAAGCGGATATTGAGGCAAAAGTGTTCACTTGAAGATATGAAAGCTTTTGATGGAGATTATTACCGAGGATTGAACTGGATTTTGAGTAATAAAATTGATAATGAATACGAGCAGTAATTTTGTATCAATGTTGAAGGCAAAGAGACAGAATTGGTTCCTGGTGGTGCAAGTATTCGGGTGACTGAACAGAACAAACAACAATATATAGATAAGATGGTGGAGTTTATTCTAGAAACATCGACGGCAAAAGAGATGGAGAGCCTCTTGTCTGGGTTCTATGAAATGGTTCCGTCCAATCTTGTAACAATCTTTGACGAAGAAGAGCTCGGGCTTTTAATCTGTGGAGCACAAGAAGTTGATATCGAGGATTGGAAGATCAACACAAGATACAACAACTACTCAGCCACGTCGACTGAGGTGCAATGGTTCTGGAAAGCGGTTGGATCATTTGACAATGAATACCGCCCCAAATTGTTGCAGTTTTCTACTGGAACATCCAATACGCCTGTTGGGGGATTCAAGAACTTACGGGGAACGCATGGAACACAGATGTTTCAGATCCTCCGCACTTTTGGGGAAAAGGAACGGTTACCAACGTCTCAAACATGTGAAAACAAACTCGAATTACCAGCGTATTCTTTGTACGAGGCGTTGAAAAGATGTTTGGTGGTTGCAATCACGGAGGGAAATACCGGATTTGCGTTTAGGTAATAGCAGCCAAATTACGGCATTTTTGAGTAGATATACTTTACATATGCCAATGATAGTTTAAGATGTCAATAAAATAATTCTCAGTTATCAAAAACCTCCTTATAAGCTACTGCCATGATCCCCTAATATACGAAGTTGTATTGTTCACTACCGAAGTGAGATATTAATTAGGGAATTTAAATAGCAAATATTAGACATAGTCATACTAACTGCGGTAAGTTGAGCGTCCTAACCGAGAATTTCCATTGCAATTGCTGTTGGAGGGGGGCACAGAGCAACTGGTGCAATTGGAAGTAGTACATTATCCACCACATTTAATTCTAGTCTTCATATCTTTCCAAAATCACTAGTTAGTAACGTCGCATTTTTTGACGTAGAAGCTTATTGCCCGATCGGGATAAATGGGATGTGTCAGTAACTTTAATGCGTGAAATTTACTCTTCTTACACTTCTCTGAACGAATAGTTTTGTATCATGCATATTTACAACAACTGCCTTGATTCAGTGATTGCCCCATTTTCAGAAACTATGGACAGTGTGTTAGAAAGGGGTCATGTTGTTCAAAAAAACAAACCTTACCAGTTTAAAACAATTGTTCTAAATGAAACTAGCGCATATTAGTAATTATAGGGGTTCTAGGAGAAGTGTGGAAGGGCCAATTAGGTTTCTAGCATTACAATATGTGCAGAACCGTTGACTCATTTCCCGGTTGACAGGGCCATATTTTTCGGCAAGGACTCGGAACAACTTACCCGATCAGGAGAGTCACTGCGTTGCATAAAGTACTGCACACAAAAGACTAACAATCCCGCGGGGACGTATAAAAATACGACAAACCAAGATAATTTTACCCTTACCCATCAAACTAATCCAGTAGCAAAATGCCACATTTCGACGAATCCTTTTGCATGAACCATACCTGTCTTCGGATCAAGGATCCTAAGGTCTCCGTTCCATTCTACACCAAGAACTTTGGTCTCAAACTCATCCGTGAATTGACATTTGACGGATTCTCCTTGTACATATTGGGCTATGAGACTGAAGCCAACAAGAACTTGAACTGGTCTGCCAGAGAAGGTGTTTTGGAATTGTGCCACAACCATGGTACTGAAAATGACGACAGTTTCAAGGTCAACAATGGTAACGGCACTGAACATCGTGGTTTTGGTCACACTTGTATTTCGGTGGACAACATTGCTGTATGTGAACAACAGTTGTTGGCCAATGGTGTTGAATTCAAGAAGAAGTTGTCGGATGGTAGACAGAAGGATATTGCCTTTGCCTTGGATCCTGATGGATACTGGGTTGAGTTGATTGAACACGGCACCAACAAGGTTGAAGCCAAGACCGATGCCTCGACATACAAGTTCAACCATTCTATGATCAGAGTCAAGGACCCAGAAAAATCATTGGATTTCTACAGAAATGTGTTGGGATTCAAGTTGCTTGCGAAACACGACCATCCTGAAGCCAAGTTTGCGTTATACTTTTTGGGATTCCAACATGATCCAAACTTCAAGGAAGGTACAATGATCTCGAAAGTACAGGCTCAGTTGCAAGGTGTAATTGAGTTGACCCATAACTATGGTACTGAGCTGGACGATTCGTTTGCTGGTTACCACAACGGTAACAGTACTGAAAACGGTGCCATTCAAGGTTACGGCCACACCTGTGTGTCTTGTGACGACCCAGTCAAGTTCTGTGCCGAAATCGAGCAAGAATTTGGCGACAAGGTTGACTGGTCCTTGAAATATGACCAAGGAAAGGACATCAAGAAGATTGCTTTCATCAGAGACCCAGATGGATACTCTGTCGAGATTTTTGGCAAGGACTTGTTTGCTCAGAACTGACTCACACGGTTTTAACTAGCTCTCTTCTGTAACATTTTATAAATAAACACCATTCTTGGTTTCGGTTCTCACAGGTTCAGTATCGTTTTTGTAAAGGGAAATTTCTTGTTTCAACTTGTTTTCTTCATCTTTCTTGGTTGTTTCCGAGACCAATCCTCTTCGTACAAGCTCAGTTAGCCCTAGAGTGATCCGGCGGCTCTGGACCTCGATGGTCACGTCGTTGTCTTCAATTGTTTCGAGGTATAATAAACGATCTGTCTGCAATTCTCTTTCTTCCAATTCTGGTAGATCACCTTCAAGTTTCGTATCAATAGACTTCAATTCGTCCAAGAGTTCGAGGTTTGTCAGAATCATTCGTGTGATCGAAGTATGCAATTGAGTTTTCGAGTCCCGCAACTGATCCTCAGAGATCTCACGAACTGCCTCGAGGTACTGTTCAGGAGTAATCGGTTCGGTCATAAAAGTGGTTATAAATTGGTGGTACAAAGTGTGGCGAAAATTCTTCTGCATTTCCACAGCAACTTTTTGAATTTCTGGCTGCTAATTTGCCCCCTTCCAGCAAACTTTATGTTCCGAACAACTATCCGGTTTTTTTCATATTCAAGAATGGTGTCTCAACAAACTACGCAAAAAGTCCAAGACTTGATCAAGAACAAACCAATCTTTGTTGCTTCTAAGTCGTACTGTCCTTTCTGTACCAAGACCAAGAACACACTTGCTCAAATCACCAAGGATGTCTACGTTATCGAGTTGGACGAAGAAGAAGATGGTGCTGAAATCCAAGAAGCTTTGCTCGAATTGACTGGCCAAAAGACCGTTCCAAACATCTTTATTGGTGGTGAACATATCGGAGGCAACAGCGACCTCCAAACCTTGGCTTCTCAAGACAAGTTGGAAGCCAAGGTCAAGGCTGTTTTGTAAATGTGCTGCTTTTAGAGTATATATTTTTGAAGTAGACTTTATACATGAAATTGATCTTATCTTTACGTTTGTGCTGGTTTCTGGTGTCGAGTTCCATCTATTTCCTGTTCGGGCCGTCAATGGACATTTCCTCACACACTTGCCAGGATTTGTAATCATTGTCAGGGTTTTTTTCTGTCAATGGGTTCGACATCAAAATTTCCCTTTTCGGATTTAAATGGAGAGATGTTGCGACTGCAAAATATTCATTCTCCTCAACACACAAGCTGGCATCAACAATATATAAAGATGTAAAGATTCATCTCTAGAATTCAATTCTTCACTCACTTCAAACAAACAATCACTAATGCAATTCTCTACTCTTGCTATCTCTGCTCTCGCTGCTTCTATGGTCGCTGCTGCTCCAACTCCTGCTGCTGCTGACGGGATCGCTGTTCCTGACGAAGCTATTCTTGCTCAAACCCCAATTCCTGACGAAGTGGTTCCAGTTATTGCTGAAATCGATAACCAAAGAGTCGTTGTCTTGGTCAACACTACGTTAGCTTCGCAATTAGATGGTCCTCTTACCAAGAGAGAAGCTGATGCTGATGCCAAATGGCACTGGATCCAATATATGTTTGGTCAACCAATCTCCAAGAGAGAAGCTGATGCCGATGCTAAATGGCACTGGATCCAGTACATGTTCGGCCAGCCAATTTCCAAGAGAGAAGCCAACGCCGAAGCCGAAGCTGATGCCAAGTGGCACTGGATTCAATACATGTTTGGCCAACCCATTTCTAAGAGAGAAGCAGAAGCTGATGCCAAGTGGCATTGGATCCAGTACATGTTTGGTCAACCAATCTCCAAGTAACTAATCAATGAAAGACTTTCTATCTCGTTGATTTGCTATTGATATAGCTACTGTTTCGGTTTTCTTTTTTATTGACAATTTTTAGAATTAAAGTACGACACTTATTAACAGTTTCTGTAGTTACATTCATTCTATCTAACAACAAGGGTCTCGTTGTTGAAGTATATATATATATATTACATAATCCTTACATAAAGATTACATTTTTATTTTGATTTGACACGACCACGTATATCGATAAATTTTCAATCAGTACCTTAACCACAATTGAACCGTGAAGATGTCGAATATTGGCTTACAAGTGCGTCAAGCTGTACCATCCATTGACCCTGTTGTGGCCGAATATGCTACTGGATATATTCAACATATTTCTAGCTCTACGGATGACAGTGTTTTAGCCCAACACTTGAACATCGAACAAGAGATGGACTTTATCAAACAATTGTTGATTGATGCTGGTGGTGTCAATGAAAAAGTCTTTAAATTGACTGATAGTCTCTCGCAAACCTTAAGTACCAAGTTACAAGATAATATGGCCAAGTTGGAACTTACAGGGGACACATCGAAGAGATTGTTGGATATTAATTTGTTAAAGAACAACTCCAAGAGAGATATCAACTCGTCCCTTGCATTGTTGAGTGCCAGTAATGACATTGAGCATACAGGTAGAAAGATGGAAAGTAGAGTGGATAAGAAGAAGTTGGAGAAACAGGAAAGAAAGATTGCCAAGAAGGTGGCTAAGAGAAATAACAAGTTTGTGAAGTATGAGGCCTCCAAGTTATTAAACGAAAAGAAAGCAGATGACTACGACTCATTCTTTCTTGAGATCAATCCTTTGGATTTTGGATCCAGTGCTGGTAAGTCCAAGGACATCAAGATTGAAAACTTTGACTTGTACGTTGGTGAAGGCCAAAGAATATTGAGTGAAGCCACCTTAACTTTGGCATACGGCAGAAGATATGGTTTGGTTGGTCAGAACGGTATTGGTAAATCAACGTTGTTACGGGCATTATCAAGAAGAGAATTGAATATTCCCAAGCACATTACCATTTTACATGTTGAACAAGAAATCAGAGGTGACGAAACCAGTGCTATTCAAAGTGTTTTGGATGCAGATGTTTGGAGAAAGAATTTATTGATAGAAGAGAGAAACATTTCCGATAGAATTAGCGAGATCGAGAAGTTACGGGAAGAATTCGAGGAAGACTCCAACGAAGTCAGAAAGTTGGACTACGAAAGAGAAGATTTGGATGCCCATCTCCAACAAGTCAACGAAAAATTATATGACATGGAATCAGACAAGGCAGAAAGTAGAGCAGCTGCTATTTTGTATGGGTTGGGGTTCACCAAGGAATCCCAGCAACAGGCCACCAATAAGTTTTCCGGTGGTTGGAGAATGAGATTGTCGTTGGCCAGAGCTTTGTTCTGTAAGCCTGACTTGTTGTTGCTTGATGAACCATCCAATATGTTGGATGTTCCTTCCATTACCTACTTGGCTAAGTACTTACAGACATATGAAGCCACTGTGCTTGTTGTGTCGCACGACAGAGCATTCTTGAACGATGTGGCCACTGATATTATCCACCAGCATTCCGAAAGATTGGACTACTACCGTGGTTCCAACTTTGATTCTTTCTACGCCACTAGAGAAGAAAGAATTAAGAATCAACGTCGTGAATACGATAACCAAATGGCATACCGTAAACATTTGCAGGAATTTATTGACAAGTTCAGATATAACGCTGCCAAGTCTTCTGAAGCACAATCACGTATCAAGAAGTTGGAGAAGTTGCCTCTCTTGGAACCTCCTGAAGATGACAAGGTTGTTACCTTCAAGTTCCCCGAACCTGAAAAGTTATCTCCTCCTATTTTACAGATGCAAAATGTCACATTTGGTTACGATCCAAGCAAGATTTTGATGAACAACGTCGACTTAGATGTGCAAATGGACTCCAGAATTGCGTTCTGTGGTGGTAACGGTACTGGTAAGACCACTCTCTTGAAGTTGTTGTTGGAACAGTTGACACCATTGGACGGTATGATTTCGAGGAATGGTAGATTGAGAATCGGGTACTTTGCCCAGCACCACGTTGATGCCATGGATTTGAACCTTTCTGCTGTTGCCTGGATGTCGCAAACTTTCCCTGGTAAGAATGATGAAGAATACAGACGTCACTTGGGGTCGTTTGGTATAACTGGTACTCTTGGTTTACAGAAGATGGAGTTGCTTTCTGGTGGTCAGAAATCGAGAGTTGCATTTGCTGCTTTATGTATGACCCAACCACACATCTTGATTTTAGATGAACCTTCGAATCACTTGGATACACAAGGTTTGGATGCGTTGGCCGATGCGTTGGTCAACTTCAAGGGTGGTGTATTGATGGTGTCGCACGATGTCTCCATTATCGACAGAGTGTGCAACGAAATCTGGGTAAGTGAAGATGATACTGTCAAGAGGTTCCCTGGTGATATTCATGCATACAAGAAACATATTCTTGCCAGTGCCGATGCTGCTGGTGTTATCAAGAGGCATTAAAAAGGGTTTATAATAGTAATATAATATTGTGTAATGCAGAGGGGATCTTTTTCGCAACCAAAAATGTCGCAAGTCACACAATGCGACATTAGATTCTAGTCGTAAATCCGTTAATCCCTTAACACATCCTCCCCACAGTATGGTATTACAGGCATTATCTGTCAAATCTAAGGTTGCCTTAGGCATAGTAGCTTCTTATGCATCATTTGAAGCATATATGCATGTGCGAACGCGGTATTTAATACATAAACGACAGCAAGAGTTCCAGAAGCTCGGAACCGAAGCCATCGACATCACCAAGTTCAAATCGGCGACAATTGCCGGCATGTTTGTCAATCCGTTTGAAGAGTACCGTCCACAAACCGCATTTGAGTTTGTTTTGGTAAGAATTATGGAGTTGTTTGAAAGCATTTATGGAAATCGCTACGAATTGCACGGCAAACCATCCGAAGATCACGATGGGGCACAGGAAGTTGAAGATGTGCTCAAGTTATATAAACCAGACATGGATACCATGCGCAAGAACTCTGTTATATTCCAGGAATGTCTCAAGACCAACGATTTTGGAGCACTCAAAGCACAGTCATGGTATAGATCAGCCCTTCCAGTAGATCGCCAGATGATCTTTACTTGGTTGGGTCAATCGTGTTCGTTGGTACAGATATCAGGAGTCAATTTCTTGACTGATCCCATCATGAGCGATCGCTTAATCAGTAAATCGCTTGGTCCCAAGAGACTTATCAAGTCGCCGATGTCCTTGGACGATATCCGACACGCAACTAACGATAAACTTGATTTTGTATTAGTCAGTCATGATCATCCTGACCATTTGGAGTTGGATCTAGCGAAACAGATTGGTAATTCAACCATGTGGATTGTTCCCTTGGGATTAAAGAAGAAATTGGCAAGAAAGGGCATTTACAAGGTGATCGAGATGGATTGGTGGGATACCATCAACATCAGTCCATATATTTCAGAGCTGTTACCTGATAGATATGAGGTTGTTTGTGTTCCAGCCATGCATTGGTCTGGTAGGTACATTTTTGACTCGAACAAGTCATTGTGGTGTTCCTTTATTGTTAGGAAAAATGGCCAGTCGTTGCTTTATCATGCTGGAGATACAGGGTATTCCAAGGAGCTTTTTCAACTTATCGGACACAAGTATGGGCCTCTCCAGCTTGCATTGCTTCCTATAGGACAATATTGTCCCCTGTGGCACCAGAAACCACGCCATATCTCACCGCAAGAAGCACTACAAATCTGTCACGATGTTCTGTCCAAGTTCATGAAGGGGATTCATTGGGGAACATTCAAATTGAGTGGAGAACCTATATTGGAACCTCAAGAATTGTTGACGAAATTATCTACAAACATAGGCAAGTCACAGGAATATGGTACGCCCGAGTTTGGACTCTCCTACGTTTACGATATTGCCACTGCAGCCGATGAGTGAAATCTTAGTTGTTATTTATTACATAAAACCTAATGTGTTTTTATTCCTTTGATTGGGTGCTATTTACAAGTCATCATTTTCATTAATCAAGTTTGTAGACAGCTCTGATTCTGGCTTGTTGACTGGACATCATGGCCTTTTGGTAAGCTTGGAAATCAGAGTCGGAACGAATAACAGAACCAATCGACATGAACAACCCAAAGGTTCCAACTGAACCCATGATATATTGACCCAAGGTTCTCATCACACCATTGGGACCTGCACCGTTCTGCAAAATGGAAAAACCTCCAAACAAAACACCCACACACACTCCAACAGTGGATCCCATAAGGGCACCCATCTTGAGCTTATCGAAGGTAGAAGGCTGGTGACCGTATTGTACTTGTTGGACTGGCGGCATTGTTAATTCTGGGGTGGAGGATCGTGGTGGAAATAGAACCGAGTTTTCAAAATTAAAAAAAAAAAATAGATACATGTATTGTTCCTCGCACGACCTTCTTTCTTTCCAAAGTCTCATTAAATAATCCATGAACCAATCATCACCCAACTGAATCCAGAAACATAATATTAAAAGATGGGTTCGTCTGCTTCTAAACCAGAAACAAAGGTATTTACGCCTTCTACACCAGTAGACTTTAGTGCTTCATTTTTGTCCCACTTAGAAAACTCACCAGAATCCGACTACTCGCGTGCCCAATACACCGAGAAGTACATCCAAGATCGGGTTGCTGCCGAATTGACCAAGTTGGAAAGAGAGAACATCGAACGTTTCCATAAGACCACCAACGATGCATTGGATACCACGGATATCTCGCCCAAGGAAGGATCCGTGCCTTTATACACTGAAAAAATCGCCAAGTTGACTGCTCTCTTGGAAGAAAACGTCAAGTTGGCCCAGATTCAAGTACCTGACGAAGTTGCTGCTGCCAGAACCACCGTTATTCAATGCTTGAAGGATAACAAGGGAAAGAGCTTGAACTGCTGGAACGAAGTAGAACAGTTTAGAAAATTGGTGAAAGAGTTGTGAGCAATTCTAAAGCCTCTGTGTATTTAATGAAAAGAAAGAGAAAACAAAGATTTCCTACAATCCAATAGCTTTGTAGATCAAAATTAAAGCACTGTCGCTTTCTCCTCCTCCAGACAATTGCTCGATCTTTTCTCTGCTAACACTGCTGACTTTGTCGTCATTGAACTTCCACCATCTTTCACCATCCAAGTCACCAGCATCTTTAACAAACGATTGGTAGTGACCAGAATCTGCTGATGAGCCTTGGTGAGTTATCACGGCCTGCAATTCATATACAGAAGATGGGTTTTCCGTGTTGGTTTTCTTATTGAAACTTTCAGGTAATATGCTCTGGACCTCATCTTCAAACTTAGATTGTATCGATGCAATCTTCATCTCATCCTCCTCCTGCTGTTCTAATGGAGTCAATTGTGTATCTTTCTTTTGCTTTTTGAAATCTCTAATCAAGTCGCCGTTATCTTTCTGAATCTTTCTAATCTTATCTCTAATCAGAACCTTGTCAGCCTTGATATCCTCATCTAACATCTCAGAAAGATCCAACTCGAATGGGAACTGAACCTTTCTCAAGATCTTTGACTTGATTCGTGTATCTCTTCTCCAGAAAAATCTGACAAAATGAACCGTCAAAATCTTGGGTAATCTCGTGATAGTCTTGGTGACTTCATACTCGGCATCAGTACCCAATGTGTCGTTATGCTTTTCAATGGTTTCTGTCAACCCAGCCAAAATCCCGTCTCTCAAAAAGTTGGTTTTGATATCAATGTGACAGTTTAACTTTAAAGAAGTTTCGTCACCAACTTTGATTTCTTCGTCAGGGAGTGCAAGGCACTTTGTCCTGGTTTTGAAATTGATATTGAAATAGTCCTGACTGTTGAATTGGTGATTTATGATCGAGAGTAATTGGGAATAGGCTTCTTCAGCATCTTGCTGCTTATAGCCACCAGGACCCATCTCGGCGAATTGAGCAAAGATCTTTCTGAAAGTAAGAAGAAACAACGTGGGATTAATCTTTTCTTGCTTTTTATCCATCTGTTGAAACAATGTCTTCAAACTTTGCACAAGTTGATTATGCTCATCGGAACCGGTCTTTGTATAGCTCAACACCTTTTGTTTGATATCAGCAATCTGAAAAATGGCCTGTAACGATGAATTCAAGTAACAAGTGTTGCCCAAGTTAACCAAGCCGGACGGATCGTTGCTGACTTTAACCAATTGACTTTGATTCAAGTCTTCAAGAAACACTTGTTTCTCGACTGGTTTCGAAGGCAAACCTGCGTCAGGAGTTCCCAAAACCAAGATTGGTTGCTTGGGGATCAAGTTCAACAGACTAACAACGCTGGAATCATCGAGCTTGCCGCCCTTCACCAATATCTTTTGCCTTTCATGAGGGATGTTGGTTAGTTCATAGACTTTCTGCTTGAAGTCCTTGCCGGTGGCGTTTTCTTCAAGCTCAAACTCATGGACTTTGCCTGCGTGTTTTATAGTGACTATTGTTAGTTATTCTGTTTCTGTTTTGTAGAGCTCTTTGGATGTAGTTAATACTTACTTTGCATAATACTGTGGCAAATTTGGTTTCAATTAAAGCGCACTCAAAATCTAGTTAAAAATTCGTTTGTAAAAAATGAAAACAATTAAAAAAAAAATCTCCCGGGGGTGAGTCGAACACCCGATCTCAAGATTACTTTGAGGTTGTCATTACAGTCTCGCGCCTTAGCCAGCTTGGCCACCGAGAGGATCTCTGAAAAAAACTGAATTTGAGTATCTAGCTGGCAAACAATGTAATCAAATAATGATTTAATTATCAAAGGATATACCTATTCCTACTCAACTAAACAGTTTTGATATTCATTATGCACTATCATCTGATAAAGAGTACTGGCTCAATAAAATACAATCACCACCACGTTCGGGATCCAACCCATAGGTATAAAACATTCCTTCTGATGTTATGACGTTGATATGCAACAAGTTCAATGACACTTCATTCGACATAAAAGAATCATTAGGTGTAGGCGAGCTGGAATCTTTGTCGCCAGAAAGGTACGACTGGGGTACCAAATCCTGCTGTAACTCGTTACTCATCACGGCAATTGACTTGATATCTTTTCCGATTGTGGCAATCTTCAACGAAGCAAAATGTCTGGTGGGTTCCAAGATAGATGAGAATCGTGATGGCAAGAAATCTCCCATCTTCTGCGCTGCTTTGCGTCCCAAGGTTTGCGACGACCGTCTGATCAAACGTGCAACTGATAATCTGTTCTGGTCAATGATCGGTTCACTTCGTGTAGGATTGGCAGGATTTACATTCGTCGGTATATCTTCACCAGATATTTCTGAACTGATACTGGCATATGAGTTAGTTGATCCCTGTGACAATTTACGTTGCTTGTTGGTGATGACTTCAAGTGACTCGTTTTCAATTCCATCGTCCTCCATCTCATCGTCGTCATCTTCTTCAGCGTCACTGTCATCGCCATCGTCGCGAATTTCATCAAACTCTTCGTCGCCACCCTTTTTAGTCTGTTCTCCCAATTCAGCTTCCTCGGCAATTGTCTCGTATTCAGGATTTAACTTGGGTTTTTTCTTGACTGAACTCATCTTTTTGAACTTGTGCTTGTTCTCCAACGCTTCTGCTTCACCCAATCGAAAGATATGGACTGTTTCACTCGACGACGTGGCCAAAACATAGTTGTCATCCGAACTGAAGTGAATGGAGTGAATCTTGGTGGGGTATGTCCCTCTTCTGAACTGGTATAACTTGACACCGGTAGATACATTGAACACACGGACAATTGTACCTTTATCCGATGCTGTAGCCAATAGTCTTCCGTTGGTCGATAGTGTCAAGGCAGCTAATGATGATTTGTGGGCTTCTATCACCGACAAAGGCTGTAAGCTATCCAAGTCAAATATAATGACATCGCCAACGCGGTTTGGAGAATTACTAACACTTTGGATATTATTTTGGATTGAGTTTGAGCCACCGTTAGTATTGATTCCGTTAACCAAGAGGGATTCATGGGTAATGGTCTTGGGTGGTGATGGGTAGGCCAAGTAGCTATGATCTCCGTCGGATGCTCCTGTAGAAATTGCACATAGTCCGTTGATATTGGGGCTAGTTTCGATGGTGTGGAGAAGTTTCATGGTGGAGATATCGTAGATGTAGATTTGTTCTTCCAACAACACCACAAGACGAGACTTTGTGAGTTTAATATGGAGGATTGTGGACGGAAAGATGAGATCGCAGATAGTGGATTGGCGTTTGGTATTGATGATCTTGAGTTTGCGTGGGGAAGAGCCGGGTTCTTCTCCAAGTGCCACAATTGCTATAAGAGACGTGCTATAAAGCATTTCGATCATTCCAACCGCTTCGTCTTTCTTGTACTGAAAGCATTTGCCAAAGGAGGGCTTGCAGCTATAGATCTTATAGCCGTTATTGAGCGCCACAGCCACACACGAAGCGTCCTGGTTGAAGGTGATGTAATTGACAGAATTAGTGGTGGATTTCAGGCCACTGCTTCGCAACGACGCTGCTCCATCACTAGAAATGCTTCGTTGGAGCTGTTGTGTCAAGTTGGCGTGGAGAACAGATGTTTGTGTTTTGAGCATGGGAAGGATACGGAGTTGTGTAACGTTAAGTGGTGTATAAAGATGGATTGGGAATAACAATCAAGAATATTCTGATTTGTAATTGTGATCTTTGGGCGAGAGACCGAATACTTCTCTGTTCAATCTTTGTAGACGGTGCCTTTGGGCCTTTGACTTGTATTGTTTGGTCGTGCGCGGGGTATCAAAAAAAAATGAAAGAGACAAATGTTTCCCTATAGTTTTCTATGACCTATGAAAAATGTAGAAATATCTTAATTTTTAGTTTATTCTACTTTTTATTTAAACAACTCTGGCCAACCACGACGTGTACTTTTCAATCATTTCGGGAGTGACATCGTGACCCACGTTTTCCTGAACAAACAATTCTGCACTGCTGTTGGTGTTGACGTACTGGTCGATCCATAATAATGTCAATTTCGGAGGCACCAAGGTATCGTTGGCACCAAACGCAGCAAACAACTTGACTTGGTCCATCGGGAAACTTTCGAAAATCTCTGCATCTTGCTTTGAGAGATAATTGTGCAATGTTTCAGGATAATGGACCTCTCTTTGTTCGTCTGTCAATGGTAACTCGTTGTAATTAAAGTAAAAGTATTTCTTATCGTAATCTGGCGAATTCAAGTCCGTCTTCAACAAACGGTTGATAAGTAACGAAGTCAAGTCGTTCGTTCCAACCACAGGATTCACGACTTCGGTCAATTGTGGATACTTGTACGCAAACCGAATCGCAGTGTGTGCTCCCAACGAGAACCCCGAAATCCAGTTCTTGAACTTGATCTCGGTATTGTGTAGTTCCTTCGTTCTACGATCAACATAGAAATCAAGGTTCAATAATCCCGGAAGGAAATCCACAATCAACTTCAAGTCAGCCACATTTCCTTCAATTGACGAAATCATATCAACAGCATGCGTCATGTTTCCAGAATTCCATGATGCATTTTTGTGATCATCCACAAGCCGTTCGCCATGGTTTCTATTATCGAAAGTCACAGCAATAAGCGGGATTTTGGAACTTGATTTCTCTTGGTACTGTTCCAAAACCTTGTGAGCAATCGATTCGGTGAAGGAATAGTCTCCTTTACGCTGGTGCACCAAATATTGGACATGGACCGGGATCTCGTTGATGGCGCCCGTAAAACTCTTGACATATTCCTTCAATGGCTCAGTGTTGTATACATATACACTCAATCCGCCAATAAAGAACTGTTTCTTGGAGAATTGTGCTGGATCGAATTCAAAATGCTTCATGTCTGTGGTAGTTTTTGATGGTCTCATTTTCCACGTTTTTGCTCCCTTCAAAAATTCCTTTGCCCCGCGCTGGTTTCTTTGTACCACTTTTACTCTATACAAAGGAGTTGGTCATCGACATGCTTGTAAAATCGCCGGTCACTTCTGTAGTTGATATATCCAAAGTTGGAATCCTTCATCAAACAAACAAGTGATACGTCAACCAACTGGAATAACGTATACTCGATCGTGTAGTCATAGTTGGCATACATCGAGATATTGATAAGGTACAATACGGCTGCGAAAACAAGTTTCTCAAATTGACCAGGGTCTATATCTCGGTACGTATCATGAAGCATGACATCAACGCCGTACGATAAATAAGGAAAAAGTTGTGCAAAATGGATCTCGGTCTCCAATGGTTCGAGTTGACGTATCATCTCCCCAAATAACCGGCGTGCCTCCCGTCCGTAAAGCTTCAGATTCTTGATTTCGGCAGTATACATATTGTCGTATCGGTCAATCACGCCAAGTGTATACTGGCAATATTTGCGGTAGCTACCATCAATCTGCATGCTTGTCAATCCCTTTGGTGCTGGAGTGAACCGGAGAGCCAACAGTAAAAAGTACTTTTCAGGGTCATCAAAGTTCGATGTTAAGTTCCCCACACAATTAAGGTTTGTTTCCTTTCTTCGCTGCCAGATTCCATCATGGTAATAAAAGTATAATGGGAAATCGGGGTACGTAACTTCTATGCTGTCAGAAATGTACAAATTGTTTTGGTTGTATTCAAAAAACTTGGTCATCATCGTTCCTGGAGTTGTGGATGTTGCCTGATACTCGTTTCCAAATGGGTTGTATGCCGACTGTGCATCATCGTCGATATCATAATCTTCATCTTCAGGTTCACCAAACGCAGTCAAATTCACTACGGAAGGTACCAAACTAACCATTGGAATTCCAAGATAAAATGCTGTGGCAACGTACGAACTTGATTGTATTGGCAGAAAGAAAACCAGTTTCAATTCTTTAACAACCGACTTCGTCACTAATTGTACACACACACTAGCATTTATTTTGACAGAAATGGTGGGGTTGTAAGAAATCACCCGGTTATTCACAAGGTACTCACCTTCCAGTTTAATCTTAAATCTCTTACGCCGGACTAGTGTAATACATCCATGTTTTTTCATTGCCCTCTTTTTGAATTTTTTAGGGTATCCATGGGAACAGACACCCTTTACATCTTCACTGCATTGATGGTAATTATGTGTAGTGATAATCCGAAATAAATCGGATTCGAGATTGTCTGGAAGTTGGGCCCTAATCAATTCGTTGATTTTTGACGCAGGTATTAGTTCAAAATTTTCAATCCATAAATATAAATGACAAACGGGCTCTCCATCATCAAATGTAATACGACAGATCTTACCCTGGATTTCACCAAAGAGCATCGGAATCAATTCTTCTAATAGAATTTTCAATTTTATTTTAAAAATCCTCAAATACGTTACCAAATCTTCTTTATCAAAGGGTTCCATTTCCGGCCAATTTTGATTTGCTGTAAATTTAATATACAAGTTAGGAATTCCTTTAAGTTTAAGAAGTTTAAGAGCCTGTTTATACTTGCGAGTGACCCATGCGTCTGAATTTGTACATGTTGCTTGTTCTGTGTTGGAGACTTTACTCTTTAATAGCAAGTAAGATTGATGCAAAAAGTTGTGAAAAAGTTTCCCACTTCTAAATTGGAAGTTATTGTGGTTGAGTCTGATGTGGATGTATGATCTTAAGAGGTTAAAATTATTGGAATTTTCTATAGCGAAAGGTGTGCCATCAAAAAATAAAAGGCTGTAGGCAAGGACCAAAGTAGTCAACATATCTCTTTGTATTTCAACTTGATGTGTTGTCAAAGAAATATGGTAATTGTTATTTTGTGGTAAAGAGTTTGGTCTAATTTCTACCACATTTACTTCATCATTGATATCATAAGTGGCCCAGAAGGAATTCGTAGTTTGAGTATTTTTTAATAAGTTCAAGTAAGTATAAATTTGATGGTATTTCCGATAAATTTGGTTGAAAAATAGAAAAACACAAATTAATTCCATACTTTGTTGATTCTCTTGTTCATTGTGAAATAAGTTAGCGGATGCATTAGAAGAAAAGGGTTTTTGGTATGGAATATGATGTTGGAATTTTACTGGACTTAGAGAATTGTTAAGATGAACTATGTTTTCTCTGAATTCTAAATTATCAAATAATTGCAAAAGTCCCAACGGAACTTTTGCTTGGGGATTTAATTTGATAGAACCGCCCCCACAACAAAGGAGATACCTGCCATTGATTGCTTCTTGGTTCCAGAAAATAGCTCCACAGAATGTGCACGCCATGTTTGGAGGTCCAATTCCTGATTTACTTTCAGGAACATCTAACAGAATAAATCCGTCGCCAACCGGATTTAGAGGATATGAATAATTATATTTGGATGAAATGCTAGAGGATTTCTTTGGTGGATAAGATGGTAGTTCGGGACGATCAATGGACGAGAAGTAGATGGGATCTGATTCATGAGCAGTGTCTGTTAAAGATAATGGAGATGATGGAGGCTGGAAAGGTTCAATAAAACTTGTAGGAGATGATTCTGGAGGAGGGGAAGCTAGTGTTGGGGAAGAAGATACAAGTGGAGAAGGGGATGGGATGGGTCGTGTTGGTGAGGAACTGTGAGATAAGTTATCTGGAGACGGGGAGAAAGTAAATCCTTGGGCAAAGGTGACGAGGGACCTTGATCTTGCATCCAGGTATGGAATACCCAAAGAATTGTTAAAGCGGGTACGTTTTCGAGGCGAGGTTGATTTATAATCGATGGGACAGGACATTTTTGCAACTACGCAGGCGACTGCAAATTATGGTGATTGCAAAATGTTGTGGTGGTCTCCTACCGTTCTACAAGGACCAAAAATCGGCGGTGAAAATTTTCACTGTCGCGAACCTAACGAGGCTGTTTGGCGCAGAGAATTGGTGAGAGAACCAGAGGAACCCGCGCAAAAACTGGTTGTGTCTTTAGTGGCCAACGCTTGCGACAACGGAAAAAAATAGTTACCGAGCGCGTAAACCGAATTACTGTGTTTGAATTCAAAGGTTAACTCACTAGTTCACGAATTATAGTCTACAATAAAAAAAGATCTCAGAGAATTTTGTTAAAGAATTTTGTTAAAGAATTTTGTTAAAGAATTTTGTTAGAGAACTTTGTTAGAAAAACAACATGAAAAAAATTGAATGAAGCCTTTTTCCATGTTCGGTTCCGTTACAATTCCACATGGTTGTGGTTCTTAACGTGGTGCTGTACCTGCCACAGTCAAGGAAAAAAAACAAAAGTGGGAGTGCGACATTTAACCTCCGGTGCACGACATTCAACATTTTTGTCATGGTCTAAACACCGCGCTACGCGACGGCGGGGAATCGTCGTCCCCACAATAATGTCAATGATCTGGGGAGTCATTCGATATCGGTCTAAGCTCAAGAACTAAAAAAAAGACACGTAATGTAACACTGTAAGAAGATAATGTTGCCATGGTCCCACAATTGATCGTGCGTGCGTGCTCCACTCTCCCCCAGCCTTTTCGGATTAACATGTGCCGACAAAAGGCCCGAGTTGCCCCGGTACTAAAAAAGCGCACTGCCATTTTTTTTTAAAATATTCTTTTTGGGAGTGGATTTCAATTGATTTTGTGTGACATTACTGCTTTGTTTTGTGTAATTTTTCTTGTTGGGCCACGCCCTCCAATAAATAACAAGCAATGGCCACTAAAAAACATCTATTGTAAACCCACCACTCAATTGAAACAAAAAAATGGCTCCAGCTGCTTACTCCGATATCCAAAAACCAACTAACGACTTGCTCAGCAAGGACTTCTTCCACCTTACCACTGCTGCTGTCGATGTCAAGTCTGTTGCTCCAAACGGTGTCACCTTCACTGTTAAGGGTAAGACCGCCAAGGACCAATCCATTGCTGCTTCTGTTGATGCCAAGTACGTCGACAAGGCCACTGGCTTGACTTTGACTCAAGGCTGGAACAACGCCAACTCCTTGAACACCAAGATCGAATTGTCTGAATTGTTGACCCCAGGCCTCAAGGGTGAATTGAACACTTCGGTTGTTCCAAACGGCTCCAGAAACGCCAAGTTGAACTTCTTCTACCAACAATCTGCTGTCAACGCCAGATTGTTCTTTGACTTGTTGAAGGGCCCAGCCGCTACCGCTGACTTGACCGTCGCCCACGATGGTTTCACTGCCGGTGCCGAATTGGGTTACGACATCTCTTCTGCCAAGGTCAACAAGTACTCGGTTGGTGTCGGTTACACCAACTTGAACTACGCTTTGGCTGCTACCGCCACCTCCAACTTGTCTGTTTTCACCGCTGCTTACTTCCACAAGGTCTCTCCTTTGGTTGAAGTCGGTGCCAAGACCACCTGGGACTCCGTCAAGTCTTCCAACGTCAACGTTGAATTCGCTACCAAGTACTCCTTGGACAAGTCTGCCTTCATCAAGGCCAAGATTGCTGACAGTGGTTTGACTGCTTTGGCTTACTCCCAAGAATTGAGACCAGGTGTCAGATTGGGCTTGGGTGCTTCCTTCGACGCTTTGAAGTTGGCTGAACCAGTCCACAAGTTGGGTTTCTCTTTGTCTTTCGCTGCTTAAGCAAACAAATTGCAATCAATACTGATCCTATCGGAAATACCAGGAGTTTCTATTTGTATGCTTAGAGCTGAAGTTAAAGATGTCAGTTATGTAGTTAATTTTATACCTGCCATGAAACAAAGTGTAATTGGGGATGGGTGCAAAAGCGACATTTTGCGACATTATGTGACATTCAAAATTAATTTCATCTTCTTCCTAAACCAAAAAGCCTTCAACTTACAACCAATGGAGACTCCCATTACCACAATTACACAGGTGGCGAAGCCATTTTTTACATCATCGGAGTTATCGTACCTTCATTCGATATCGATTCCAGAAAACAAGAAATTGGCGTACAACCAGCGCAAACATCAAGTGTTCCAGTTTCTTTTCCAGATTGTCAAGGCGATGAAGTTTCCGTTAAAAGTATTGAATACCGCGATGAATTATTACCAGCGATTCTACTTGTTTAATCGATTTGAAGACAAGACGAGAGAAAAGAATGAAGTTGAAACTGTTGAAGATATGGAGCACGATGCCATGGTGGTGGCTATAGCATGTTTGTTTCTTGCCAGCAAGAACGAAGATTGTATTAAAAAACTAAAGGATATTCAGGTAATGGCAAATAAGGTGAGGGATATTGACGACAAGGATCAGAACGGTCTGTCACAACAATCTAGCATGATTGAAAACGAGCGCAAAGTGGTGATGGCACTTGAGTTTAAGTTGTTACAAGTACTCAAGTTTGATTTTCTCAATGGAAACTCGCTTACCATTCAGACCTTGGACAAGTTGGTGGTGCAATTCTGTAAGAAGCTCGGGGTGACATATCGGATTTCGATGTTTGCATGGCTTTTATCGTTTGATCTTATTTCTACCCCGTTGCCATTGATGATACCGCCGCATTGTATTGCATTAGCCATCATTATTGTTACACTTAATCTTAAGCCCAAGGAAGTGAATATGAAGTTTGAGCCTGTGGAAGATGAAGCATTGAATTTGACGGAGATTTTGGACTCGATCGACTCGTACGAACAGTTCCGGTGTCCTGAACCGTTGGTCAACGAAGCTATCATATATATTCTCGACTACTATATCCATCAGATTGACTACTCAATATTGAACGAGTATATTCCCACAGTTGACAAGGATACAGGGAAGGAACAGATCTTTAAGTTCATGGACCTCAAGTCACGGTTCAACGACTTGTCGAAGTTGAACCAGAAATGGTCGAGGATACTGTTGGAAAGAGACGAGTATCTCAAAATATGGAAGTACGATGCCAAGGGCACGGCACGGTTTATGTTGGGAAACAAGAGAAGACGGTTCAACCTCGAGTTGAATGCTTAATCCCGGAGTTTATAGCTAACCATAGTACCTATTTGATGAATATTTGTAGCAAACGAGGTGTACTGAACATGTTCGACGTCGCCTTCCAAGAGACGTTGGTCGCCATTGGTATCGCACCATTCTGTCGGCACTACAGTATCGACTGGATCGGTGTACACCATCACGTTGAATGTATAGTCGTCGTCCATGAGAATTGGAAGATATGATACCAGCGATGTAATCTGTCGTACAATAGTCTGGATTTCTCTCTGTATTTGTTGCTTGTCGGTGGAGGATGCCGTTGTATCATCTTTATCATAGCTATCTTTTACCTCGACATTGAATTCCCACCGTTCAACACTTTCAGCCGTGTTCTTGGAGATAATCACCAACACCAACTTGAGGATCTTGTTGCCGTAAATCCATCTCTTGATCTGGACCATGATCTTGTTGATATATTGCTTGACATCTTCGTCCACACTGACAAGTAATGGAAGATCAAACTTGCGAACCGTCTGGAAATCCTCCGCAGGATAAATGCCTCTTTGGAATAGAATCTGATGAATGGCATATTCAAAGTAATCACTCACGATTTTGCATGATCCTTTAAGGGCAAGTTTTGGCTCCATTTGTATATATATATATATATATATATATATATGTATATGTTTGGATTTACGCGAATTTTAAATACTCACGAAATTTAGTAGAGATGGTACGTGTGATTCTTGGACTAATATGGAGCTTTTACTAACAGCAGCAACACGGAGTCAAACGAGTCAGTCTTTCAGAAGAACAGAAACGGATTAAAAGAGAAAAAGATCTTACCAAAATCTCCAATTATCGCCAGTTAAATAAAGAGATCTTTGAAGAACGAGCCAACGGCGTAGTTACACTTGAAGTATTGGAAAAAACAACCACGCTTCTTTTGATAAACCCAGAGTTCTATACGGTATGGAACTACCGTCGTGAGATTCTTGATCATCACTTCCGTCCACAAAACACCGTGGTTGATCCTCAAACATATGCCTCGTTTTTGGAGAACGATCTTAACCTCGGACTTGCTCTTTTGAAACGGTATCCCAAATGTTACTGGATCTGGCACCACCGCAAATGGTGCTTGTTTGAAATGTACAGTATTGGCAAGCTTAACTGGCAAAAAGAACTCGCTATCGTGGGAAAACTACTCGAGCTCGATAGCAGAAACTACCATGGATGGCAATACAGACGGTTTGTCATTGAAGAGATAGAAAGAGATGTTAAATCTAAAAACTCAAACCTCCCTGAATCCTTACAAGCGATTCGCTTGGAAGAATTCAAGTACACCACCGCCAAAATCAACAAGAATATCTCCAACTTTTCTGCGTGGCACAATCGAAGCCAGTTGATTCCTAAGATATATGCGTTGGTCTCGGAACTGGGAGCAGAATCCAAAGTTGACAACAATGAGTATTTCGATAGTCCTTATACGATCTTGATTAATGAATTGGAGTTGGTCAAAACAGGTATGTACATGGATTCCGACGATACGTCGGTGTGGCTTTATCTCTATTGGCTTCTAAACAACAAATTGTTTGTTGATGCTTTAAAAACAGGCAATTACAACCGATCTTACTTGGATATTCTTCAGGAACAATTGAATGCGGTGGTGGAATTGAACGAGATGGAAAAGGATGATAGTGTGAATAAGCAAGACCACAGTTGGTGCCTAAAGACAATGGTTTTTATCAAGACATTAATCAACAAGGAGCTTGATGTTCCTCTTCTCTCACCAGAAATCAAGCAACACTTGGAAACATTAATTGATATTGATCCTTTAAGAACGGGTAAGTACTTGGACCAATTAACTGGTAATGCAAGTATAATATGACCCTAAAATAGCAACCATTGAACCCACGTTCATAAACTACCACTACTTTGGTTCTTGGCTTGTTTCATAGATTCCTTTAGTCAATCGTTTTTGGTAGAGTTTGAACTGGGTGCAAAATGAAATATTTCCTATTTGGGACACCAATGGAAGATACTCATACACTATTTTTAATTATCATAAGCAATAACTTAATGAATATAAAAAGAGAGATGATTGTTCACATTGTTTCTTTTCTCTACCAACTCTCCACACTCATCAAACAATAATAATGCAATTTTCTACTCTCGCTATCACTGCTATTGCTGCTTCTATGGTCGCTTGTTCTACACCTGCTTCTGCACCTGCTTCTTCTGACGAAGGCTTTGCTATTCCCGATGAAGCTATTCTTGCTCAATCTCCAATTCCTGAAGAGGTTGTTCCAGTCGTAGCTGAAATCGATAACCAAAGAGTCGTTGTCTTGGTCAACACTACGTTAGCTTCGCAATTAGATGGTCCTCTTACCAAGAGAGAAGCTGATGCTGATGCCAAATGGCACTGGATCCAATATATGTTTGGTCAACCAATCTCCAAGAGAGAAGCCGATGCTGATGCTCAAGCCAAGTGGCACTGGATCCAGTACATGTTCGGACAACCAATCTCGAAGTAAACAAGTTCTTTTTTAACTGATGGTTCCTTTTTTTGTCTTCTTTTTTAACAATTTACGTTACATTAATTCTTTTGATTGGTCCTTTTGAAAAGAACTTGCTCTTTCAGACATTTATACTCTTTTTTTATCCTGTTGTTTTATTCTTTCAATAAATGTGTTGTATTAAATTTTGCATCCATTCCTGCACTTTGGTGCGCGTAAATATTTATCAAAATTTTGAGAAGAGCATCGCATTAAATCAACTAAAGATGGGAAAACCTAGAGGAAGAAGAGCAGAAAAGAAGGAGAAACACGTGGATGAATCTGTGAGTGATGACGAAAAAAATGAAGTGGAAGTTGATGGTGATGTCGAGACAGAAAACTCCAATTTAAAAACACCATTTTTTGGATTGGTTGATGCCAATGAATTGGATTATTTCAAGCAGGCAGAATCTACATTAAATATCAATGCTTTCGATGCGGATGAAGAACGCGAGGGTTTTATCAGGTCTGTTTTGGAAGAGGCTCGTGGCAAAGAACTTAAATTGGTCACAAATCAGATTTGTTCCAAGTTGATGGAAAGATTGGTGTTATTTGCTAGCGATAGACAACTCAAGAACATATTCCGTCAATTGGCTGGCAATTTTGTTGCATTATCACATCACAAGTATGCATCGCATGTCTTGGAAACATTGGTGGTAAGAGCAGCAGCATTGGTCGAGAAGGAATTGATCCATGACGTCAAGGACGAAACAATGGAAGAAGAAGAAGATGATGATGATGAACAAGATATGGTTACTATGGAAGCCTTATTTATTAAGATGGTGGATGAATTCAAACCACATTTGAAATCCATGATCTCACATCAATACTCTTCGCATGTGCTTCGTCTTTTGATCTTGATTTTGGCTGGTAAAGAATTACCCCCCACCACCACCTCCAACTCTACGTTAAGATCAAAGAAGTCCAAGATTGCTAGAAAGATGATTGAAATTAAAGATAACGATGACTTCAATAAGGCGTTCCAGACCCCACCATCATTCAAGAACCAATTACGAGATGTTTGTGAAACTCTTGGAAAGAATCAAGAAACCAAGAAAATGAGAGAGTTTGCTATCGATAAAGTTGCATCTCCTGTGATCCAATTAGTGATTCGAGTAGAAGGTTTGGTTGATAGAGAACGTACGTTCTGGCATTTGATCTTCATGAAGGAAAATGCCCCTGAAGATTCTCAAGAATCGGCATTTGTTGAATACTTGTTATCAGATCCAGTGGGCTCTCACTTCTTGGAGGGTCTTATTAAAAACGATGGAGCCAGATTGAAATACATAGAAAGATTGTACAAGTTGTACATGAAACACAGAGTATTGAAGTTGGCCAAGAGATCCACCACTGGTGTTTATATCATTCAAGCATTGTTGTTCAAACTTAAACCAGTTGAAGTGGAACATATCTTGGACGAGATTATTCCTGAATTATCCAACCTTATTTCTGTTTCCGAGAACCAGAACTTGGACTTGGGACAGAAGTTGATTGATGCTTCTATTTCCAGAGGTAATTATAGAAGAGATGAGATTATCCAGCAACTTTTCTTGAAATTTGCTCCAAACTACAACTTCAACGAACCACAGACCAATACCTCGTCCGAATTCATAGAAAATGTGTTACAATTGACCGGTTCTACCTTGGGAAACAAAAGAGATGATTGGCCCACAGCTGAAGAAAGAAGACGTTCCTTGTTCTTGGAAAAGTTGATGGAGTACGACCACAAGTACGTTGTTTGTGTGTGGCTTAACTTTTTGGCTCTTCCCGTCGAAAGGTTTGTTCAGATGTGTTTCCATGGAGTGTTTTCACACGTTGTGGAGCGGGCAATGGTGGTTATTCCTGCCAGTGAAGTAGAACCCAAGCCTACGTTGATTATCAGAAAACGGGTCTTGAATCTTTTCCATAACCAGATTGTTGCGTTGGCTTGCAATTCGTACGGTTCACATGTTGTTGATAAGTTATGGGACTTCACGGTATTGTTACCCATGTACAAAGACAGAATTGGAACCGAACTTCTTTCTGATTCTCATAAAGTCAAAGAAAGCAAGTACGGAAGATTGGTATGGAAGAACTGGGCAATGGAACAGTTTACCAGAAAGAAATACGACTGGAAGGCTTTGGTCAAGCAACAGGAACAGGAATATTATGGCGGAGAAGGCTCTGCTGACCGGGTAAAGAAACCAATTGAATTAAAGATGGAACGGTTGGCTGAAGAAAAGAGATTAAAGGAAGAAAAAGCCATGAAAGCCGAGAGTGGTTACAACAAGAGAAAGTTGGAAGAAGAAGAGGCAGAAAGAAAGCAACAAAAGAGAGGCAGAGGCAGAAAGTAATGTATAGTAGAATATAAGATTTATTTACAAGAAACTGTACAGTATTTACAATGTTTTGATGAAATATTCCTTCAACACCAGCTCCTTGACAGAAGTAGGACTTTCCACCACAGGATCAACACCTGACTGGTTCTTGGGAAACGCAATCACGTCTCTGATACTGGTGCTTCCAATCAACATGGCACAGAGTCTATCAAAACCAAGGGCCAAGCCTGCGTGAGGTGGACATCCCATGCTCAAGGCATACAACAAGTGACCAAACAACTCGTTGAAATTGGTGATCCGAAGAATGTTTTCAAAGATATACTGCTGCAACGCCGCGTCGTGGATTCTTCTTGATCCACCACCAACTTCAACCCCGTTCACCACCAAATCGTAGTGTTCACCTCTGACTTTCAAAGGATTTGACTCAAGCAAATCATAATCTTCAATGTTTGCCATGGTAAATGGATGGTGGGTCGATTCATAGCGGCCAAAGTCATACGTGGGAAACTTATCTTGTGGCTGAGACTCTTCAATGGGATTAAACAAGGGAAATTCCACTACCCACGATCCAGCAAAGATATCTTTACGATGATAATCTTCTGTAGTGGTACCATCAACCATTTGGATGGGCCGCTTCCATTTATCAGGGAACTCATCAATGGCCAATTGGCGAAACTTACCCAATGGAGTTGGGTTTTCGTAAGGGAACTCGGCACGAGTCGCAAACGCAAGAATATCACCAGGTTTCAAGTTGAGAAACGAGTTTAATTCAGATACATTGGTGGTGGGACTCAACACACCCTTGTCAATAAACAGCTCGTACCATTTTTCAGCATCTTCAGTCGTTTTGATAGGCACCACGATTGGTTTTCTTCTTGAATAGTTGAGTTTATCGGTGAAAGAGTGAGGAATCTTGTACTTTAAAAGTGGATCAAATGCACCTTTCAAGACACATGCTTCCAAGATAGGAAACCCTGGTGCGGTTTGAAGTGGAGTGAGGTGCTTGGTGATATCAACAAAACTCAATGCAGATCTCATGTCAGGTTTATCTATGCCGTAGTTGCACAATGCATCGATGTATTTCAACTTGGAGAACCGAAGCGACTCTGAACGCTCCGGAACATGTTCGAGATAACCGTTGGCATTCACCGTATACATTTGTTTGTTTCCCACCTGGTTCCAGACACTGTTGACCACATCTTCAACCACCATGCCCACCTGATCGCTGTTGTTAACAAAACTCATCTCCATATCGACCTGGGTAAACTCTGGTTGTCTGTCGGCACGTAAATCTTCATCACGGAAACATTTAGCAAGCTGGAAGTATCTTGAAAAGCCTGAACTCATCAAGATTTGTTTGTACTGCTGTGGTGATTGTGGGAGCGCATAGAATCTGTCTGGAGATCTTGTTGGTACCAAGAACTCGCGGGCACCTTCTGGGGTCGATTTGAAGAGCAACGGAGTTTCGATCTCGATGAAGTTATGATTTTTCGTCAATGTTTCACGAACAACACCGGCTGCCTTGCTTCTAGCACGAAGGGCATCCTGATACTTCTTTGTTCGCAACTGCAAGTATCGGTACTGTGGAGGTAAGTCTTGTGGGCTTGAATGTTTGAGCTTTTCAAGACGAGCAGCGTCCAAGTTTGCCAGATTGAGGAGTTGAAACTGCTGTACCACCAATTCCCACACGTTTTCGCCAGACTGCAGTTGTTTTGGCTGGATGTAGCCACTGACACTAACAGAGTCTTCGCTCTTGCACGATTTCAAGAGCTCCATGAGTGAAGCGTCTGTGCGTTCTGGATCCATCATAATATGAACAACGTCTCCATTAGTATCTCTAACCTCTGCAAAGCTTTTGGTGACACGTACACGAGGTTTACGGTGGAGATGACCGTTGATGGTGACTTGGGCTGCGTTTGAAGCCGCTAAAAGACGTGGAAGATCGCGATTCACCGATGCAAAGGTGTGGTTAGCCACTGGAAACGCAAACTTGGCCACGGTCTGTGCCTTATTCGGAAGAGTCAGCACATAACGCGCCTGTTTGACAAGCCATTTCATGATTTAAGTGATGATTTCTACGATTTTCAGTTGGTTCTGCATAGAACCTGTTGGTTTGTATAAAGGTCTGGTAGATATTTCTCCATACTAGACACGACCACTGGTGTTGTGACACAAAAATATAACTATTCACACATTTCATGTTATATGTTTCAGAATACTCTTTACATCGTAGTTTAGGATATTTCTATGGTAATCGTGTGGTGATGGCTGACCGACTAGGAAATGCCTCACATACGTTTTCCCTCGATCTCGAATTATAATTCGGTATTATCCTGGAATATAAATAGGAAAGGATAATCCCTAGAATATTGAAAGGTCATCCGTTTAGATTAGTTTTATAACTCATACACAGTTACTTTCTACTATTAGTCTAAAGAATCCCCCGAATTCCCCGTCACGCTATTTTATTAGGACTAGGTTATAAATTGCATCCTGCATTTATCTCCTAAAATTCTATTATAGTTCATCAGATTAAGAGTCAAAATTAGAATCTGCCTCGTGCTATTCACGTGACTTTACCCGCTTTCGTTTTTTTTGTTTATCGAAACTATGTCTTCCGTTTTTTCAACCTCAACTCGTCCCAAGCATGGTGCCGCCAGTGATCCTATCGATACTTTGCAAGAAGGTATCAAGGATCTCAAGCTTAACACTGACGTTGACTCCATTGCCTTCTTGAAAGCCGAGATCAAGGCTCTAAAGGAGCAATACGCCAAGGGGTCCCCCGTGACTCCAGCCAGCGTCAAGTATGAGGCCAATCATCTTGCCGATAAGAAAGGTCGGATGTTTGCTCAGGATTTTGATGATACTTTGGATTCGATTCCTCTCTTTCAGGACCTGAACAATGAATCGATCTTTGCCTGGAAAAAGTTATGTGACATGATTGAAAGGGTTGCTTTCCCAATCAAAGAAATCGTGTCCCAGGGCTACGACAACTACGATTTTAATGGTACCGTCTACAACAATATGCTGGGAGATGCACTTAAAAGCTGGTACAACAGTGTTGCTGAACACCTTGTTAGAACTGTTGTCAAGCGGAATAAGTTCTTTCCCCTCCCAACCTTTTTGACTGAAGACGCGCACGGAATTGCCCTTGAGAAGTTTTTCCACAAGATTAGGGACCGTCGCGACAGTGCCCTTGAGTATGCTATCAAGGAGTACTTAGAGGTTTGGGCGAAGCAATTAACTGCTTTCACTGCTGAATCCAATGCTACTTTCCTCGAAAACATTCGTTCGATGCCTGATCGTTTCTACTCATACTTATGTCAAGCTGATGGTGCAAGTTTTGGACACATTGGATATTGGGCATACAACTGGCGCGGACACCACAACATTGAACTTCTCGCTGCTGCGCTTGCTCAGGACTACCAGAAGTACCTTCTTGGGAACTTCAAGTTCACTTCGCTAGAAGAGGATGCGAGAATCTTCAAGAAGCCTGATTTTAGGCATGGCTACATGTACCGTCCAAGGATCAAGAACCCGTCTGACCAGAACAGGGGCCAACCTAGATTCAACACTACGAGAACCCCCACCACTGCGAATACCAAGACTGCAAAGCAACCAAACGCCAATGCTCTGAATACTGGCACCAATAAACACCAACAGAACCTGATCAAGGTGTCATCACGTGAAATTAGTTCTATTAAGAGGTCTTACTTTAATGAAATAAACACTAGTAAAGAGCTAAAGATAAATTGGACTGTTCATGCCCAATGTCAACTGGTTCATGTACTTGGTCAATTTATTGATAGTTGTTAAATTTATTGTAATGTTATCTAATATATTACGTAACAATATATTAATGGTGTCATTTTTTTATATTCTATTGAAGACTGAATCGCTTTGTTATGGAATTGTTTAACATTCTGTTACTGTACTGAAAAATAGAGAAAACCAATCATGTTCTAAAAGTGAGCCATAACGAATTGTAATTTTGAAACTGATCATTTAAACTCAAGATATAATGGATCTTTAAGCGGTCCACATCTTGAAGCGATCTTTTAATTATAGATGAATCTTGGCAAACCGTTTTCTTTCCGCCTGTAAAATTGCACCACCAGCAGAATCGTCAAGATCGTGTTACATGTAACTGCCGATCATGGAAGGATCGTCGTTTCACGTGACACACTCGTGCAAAAAAAAAATACTGAGAATTTGGAAAATTCCTGAAAGCACCCTTGATTTCCTATTCCTGTTTCTATCATATGAGAGGGATATTACTGCTGCCTCGACGGGTGCTTTTGATTGTGACAACCTTCAGTGTGGTTTCTGTAGTGACATCACTTCACTTTCTTCTGCAATGGGACACTTTCGAGTTCATTCCTCAGGAATCCATCAAACTGCTTGTTTCGAAATTCGACTTTACATACTTGGGTCTTGGTAAAAACGGTTCCATTCCAGTTACAAGCCATGAAGATACCGATCTTGATAAGTATGGTTTCGTTATCAAGCCACAGAATGTCCAGTTCAAGTACCTCAATGCCAAGAACAAGCACGGATCACGAGAAGAGATCTTGGCCATCAACAACAAAGTATATGAAGAAGTAGTACTGCAGCCAATCTCTGAGCCCAAGGATTACGATATAGATACCATTCGTCCTTCTGCAGACATTGCCACATACGAAAGAGCCAACGCCACGATCATTGCACTCGTACGTGTGGCGGATGCAGCGGGGATCGGCAGTACCATCCGTAAGTTTGAAGAGGCATTCAACTCCAAGTTCAAGTATCCATACACATTCATCAATGACGGTCCATTCACCGAAAAGTTCAAGGAACGTATGCGTGGCTTTAGCGATGCGCCCATGGAATTTGTTCAAGTCCCACCGGAACTCTGGGACAAACCGTCGTCCATCGATGTCGAGCGGGAATCAAAGGCAATGCATATCTTTAAGGAAAAGAACGTAGCATACGCAATGAAACAATCGTACCATAACATGTGTCGGTTTTATCTGGGTCTGTTTTATCACCTTCCCGAGTTGCAGAAGTACAAGTACTACTGGCGGATTGAGCCCAATGTCGACTTCTATTCCAAAATCAACTACGATGTATTCAAGTACTTGGAAAAGACCAAGAAGGTGTATGGTTTCACCATCAATCTCTATGATATTCACGAAACGGTAGAGAGCTTGTGGCGAGAAACCCTCAAGTTTCTCAACACTGGAAACAATTACAAGTATATCAACCCCAACGGTGCGTTCCAGTGGCTCTTGGAAGACCAACAGAACCCAGAAAAAACAAAGCTTACTGGTGGATACTCAACGTGTCATTTCTGGTCCAACTTTGAGATCGCCGACATGGATTTCTTCCGTGGCGAAGCATATACCAACTGGTTCAAACACTTAGATGACACGGGCAACTTCTATTATGAACGATGGGGCGATGCTCCAGTCCATTCCATCGGAGTGGCCCTTTTTGCTGACAAGAAAGATGTCCATTGGTTCAGAGACATTGGATACTTTCATGATCCATACGTCAACTGTCCCAACTCTCCTCAAACATCAGGATGTGACCCAGGAAAGTTCAGTCGTTGGGAACATTTGGCAGACCAAAACTGTATGGCATCGTGGATTGACTATAGTATGGATGATCCAAGTGCCATTTATTAGATAGCTCCTTTAACGAGGAATAAAACGTCCCCATTAGAAAGTGCCTTGATGCATCGATCACTCGTCTCGATAAGAACAGGCAGGTCGCCCAGTTTGAAGATATTGAGTCGTTCTTTCGAGTCCTTGGTTGAGTTATTGTAGTTTCTGATTCGGAGCTGGTCTGCAATCGAATCAAGTGCTCGTCCCACGGGCCAGTTCTTGGAAATAAAGAGCGGTTTACGTTCTGCTTCGATATTGATTTTGGCAAAATCTTCGGTTTCTTCTCCATTGACATACAATGCCCATACAAAGATCCTGTCATTTATTGGTACTTTTGTGTCGCCCTTGGCATTCTTACGGAGCAGAACCAAGTCAACTGTAGATGATGTCTTTTTGGTAGGTTTCAGGCGTTGAGATTTCAAGAACTTGGTGAATTTCTGGAATGCATTGGGTTTCTTTGCTGCCACGTCACCCACTCGGAACAGTTTTTCCAAGATGGATGTTGGTTTTGGTAGTTGTTGCAGAAGATGTTGATCGATCCGTTTCTTATCGGCATCACGGTCGGGAAACAATGTCTTGGACGACGGCAAATCGGCCGTGTATGTGTGTGTGGGTTGTTTGAATGCATTTCGCTTTCCAGGACAGTTATGGTTCTCAAACAGACGGTGGTTCTGGCAGAACGTATGGTTGCAACTCTCGCACACAAATGGAAGAAAGTCGAGCTGGTGACAAAGATCACAGTTCTTACCGATATTGATGAGACCCTCGTTATCTTTAGGGCTGCGTGTTTTGTCCATTAAAAGTGACATGAAAAGTGAATAATTAAAGTAGAATAGTGGGATTCCTTTCTGCTTTAAATAGTGTTTTGATGGCGGTGGCAACGGCGGTGGCGACGGCAACGGCGATATTTTGGTGAGGTCATATGTGGAGAGACGTTGTCTGCAGGATCCGACAAAAATCCTCATCACCAAAAAAAAGAAAAAAAGAAACCCAAGAAATCAACATGTACGACTTAAATGTGCCGTGGCCGGTGGGAAACTATACGAGCAAACCGACGCCGGTGGAACTTGCCAATTTGAAAAATACAATCACAACACTTTATTCTGTGGGGTACACGCATCTCGTCATCAACTTTATCATTGCTGAAGCTGTCAAGATTCCAGTGAATACGCCTGAAAAAGCCAATCCCATCGATGTGGAAAAGTTACGTTTAGAATTGGCAGCATTTCCGAACCTCAAACTCTTTACGCGACTCACACTTGTGGTTAATGATCCGGCAAAGTGCCAGGGATTAAGTAAGATCCAGAATGCGTTCGATATTCTTGCGGTGCAGCCGTTATCGGAACGAGCATTGCAGCTCTGCAGCACGAATCTCGATATCGATTTGATCTCGTTCAATTTTACCAACAAACTTCCATTCTATCTCAAGCATAAACCAGTGGGCAGTGCCGTTGAACGAGGCATCAAGTTCGAGATCCAGTATTCCCATGTCACAGGAAGCAGTGATAGTCAGCTGCGCAAAATGTTCTTTGCCAACGTGGTGCTGCTTATTCGAAGCTCACGATCACGGGGCTTGGTGGTAAGCAGCGGTGCCTTGTCGCCGATCCATGTTCGTAATGCCAGCGATATCTTGATCTTACTCAAGACTTTGGGCTTGGATTCCAGCAGAAGTAAGGCCTGTGTCACTACAGTACCGGAACGGGTGTTGGTAAGCGGTAGGTTGCGTCTGAAGTCGTACAAACAGACAGTGATGGTGGGATCCGATCTTATGGACACAGAGCAGGTCTCCAGAAAGAGATTGTCCGACTCGTCGGCTGGAAGATTACTCAAAAAGCATAAACAGTAGCATTTGTATATTATAGACATAATTCGTATCTTCGTTATTAGTAGAACACCGATGATTTGATCGGTTTGATTCGGCAGGGAACCTCAGGTGCTGGTGGCGGTGGTGGTGCTTCTGCAACTGCAATTGCTTTTATTCTTGGTTTCTTTTGAGGTCGTCTTCGAATAAAAATCGAAGTATCTTGACGTTTTCTAGGAGATTCAGCTACTGGACGCGGTACATTTTCTGGTTTACGTTGTTCTCGTGCTTTATCGAGTAATTTCAAGGCTTCGGGCGATGGTTGAGGACGTGGAGGTCTTGGAACAGGACTGGTAGCTTGTCTTGCTGGTCTTGTTGGTGGTCTTGTTGGTCTTATTGGTCTTGTGGGTGGACTCCTTACTTTAAAAGCCTCGAATGCATCAAACTTCTTGGTAGTAGCCAGTGGAAACATGTGCTGACGACCCTGTAACTCTCGTCTGGCACGCAGAAGAATCGAGTTCTTGTATAATGGCGATGAGGACCGGGAATAATAGTTGCTGGTGGTCGAGCATCGACGGACAGTGGGATCTTTAAGAAGCTGCGGGACCTTAACGATTTGTTTCGCCGATTTCTCGAGTTTAAGCCGTTCGTTGATGATCCGGAGCCGATTGGTGGAGTCTTGTCGAAACAGTTCCCGGTCAGAAACGTACTTTTCATAAAGCGACTTGTGAGGCATTGTCTGCACCGTAATAGACTTGGAAACTGATGGACGTGTAGGAAAATCCTTCTGGATCAACTTGAGCCAGAGCTTATCGGATTCCGGCATGAGCTGCGGACTGGTGGTTTCGATGTGTTTGAGTTGTTTGGCATTCATGTGCTGTAGCACCGGTTCAAGAAGATGAAATGGAGTGGGACCCGTGTCTTCAATGCAACTAACATTATGGATAAGTTTTATACGCGCCAACTCTACGAGTGACGGTACGTGGGTATACATTGAAAGGGAGTCAATGATAAGATGATGATGGTGGTTGCATGTCAAGAAATATTTGTGGTTATGTCGTAGATGTGATTACGTAATAAATTGACAAGTGAATATTACATAATCAGACGGGTCGGATCGCTCACACACTTTTTTTCTTAAGCCGGTAAATATTTACTATTTACCAGCCAAATGTTTAGTAAGTTAAAGGCCAAGTCTTCGGAGACGTCGTCGGCTTCAGAGGTCGAAGTTGGAGAAAAGGTTTTTCTTCCGTTTACAGAGTTGCCCGTAGAGGCCAAAGTTCCTGGAAAAATCGAGCTTACAAGCGAGCAGCAGGCCAAATATGTTGCCGTGTACGAGCACTTTGCCGAAGCCGAACTTACAGTTGCTGTGAGTGAAGAGAGCCACAAACAAGGCGATAAGGCCAAGTATAAGCCACTTACAGATGCAGAGAAGGCATGGTTGACACGGGAGTGTTTTCTCCGGTACCTCCGTGCCACTAAATGGCATGTCAAGGACGCGATTGATCGTGTAGGGCTTACGCTTGCGTGGAGACGTGAGTTTGGGATCGATGGTAACTTTGAAAGTGATAACGAAGTGAATGGAGAGTTGTGTTCTCCTGAAAACGAGACGGGAAAGGAAGTGATTCTTGGTTATGATAACGATGCTCGGCCGTGTCTTTACTTGAAGCCGGGCCGTCAGAACACCAAGCCGACTCAGAGACAGGTGCAGCACTTGGTGTACATGTTGGAGCGTGTGATTGACTTTATGCCCAGTGGCCAGGACTCACTTGCGTTGTTGATAGATTTCAAGGCTCATCCCGTGGGTATTTCTGGAGGCAAGATTCCTCCTGTTGGTGTGGGTCGCCAGGTGTTGCATATCTTACAGACACATTATCCTGAGAGATTGGGTAAGGCGTTGCTTACCAACATTCCATGGATTGGATGGACGTTTTTGAAGTTGATCCATCCATTTATTGATCCATTGACCCGTGAAAAGTTGGTATATGACCAGCCGTTCCCCCAATACGTTCCGATTGAACAGTTAGACAAGGATTTCGGAGGCCAAGTTAACTTTGACTACGACCACGCTCAGTATTGGGATTCAATGATTGCCATGGCTGAGGCCAAGAAACGCACGTATGTTGAGAGATTTGAACAGTTTGGCAGTGTGGTTGGGCTCAGTGAGGTTGATTTACGTGGAACTCATGATCAATTAAAGCACCAGCCTGGAAAACCATAATAATTCATAGATTTTTAATAATTACATTTTATACAAACGGTTTGGCACATTTCCGAGGCTCCAGCACGCCTGAATTGGGATCGACCATCGTCTGCCAGTCGATAGGAAACATCGAATCACCAGCACCGTTCTCGCTCTTGGCAAAAAGCACTCCCAAATCATTATGGGCCGTGGTCAAGTAATAGTTCGAGCCGTCGCCCAACGAAAGGATCTGTGCCCGCACGATATCGCCTGGCTTGAAGCTGTCGACCACCCGCACCTTATCTCTATCGGTAGAACGCACGTCCTGGGCCCGAATGATCCCTTTAAAGTTTTCGCCCAAGTCGCTGGCCATCGCATGGACCAGTGCCGATTGGCTCAGGGCCACGTTCTGGTGGCTCGAAAACGCCTGCGTTCCGCCGCCAGGCGGCACTGAGCGATGAGCAAGCTCGCCGTTGGCTCCGGTACCGGCATCTGCCAACACGGGACCAAATCCTTCCACACACAAGATCTCGCAGAACGCCTGGCGTACGGTGATTTTGGTGATACGGACCAATACCCGGTCGTGTTCTTGGGGAAGATTGATTCCATGGCGATCAACCTCGCTTGGCTCATACACCGCGTTCTTTGGTACCACTGCCACCACCAGCTCGTGTTCATGGTTTGAAATCACTACTTTACCGAGCATCGTCGCTGCAATTGCCGCAATCTTTTCATCACCAACATGTGCCATCGTCGTACCGCGACTTGCAACGTACTTCGTCACAGTCCCGCTGTCGTCCACGCGTAACGCAGGTGTTATGATTTGTCCGGGAACCACCAACATTACGATGCGAAATTTTTCACTTTTTTCAATTCGTTTTTTTGGTTTCATCTCATCTCATCGCAATGTATCCACCAAAGGAAAATGGTCAATTGCCGGTAATTACGTTGGCAGATTACGATGTGGCGCCATGGGCAGCTTCTACGTGCTTGGACTTCCGTCGTAACGTTTACGTCGTGGTGGTGATGCAGAATCCCGACGAAGAAGTGGCCCTCATCGATACCAAAGATTATGATGTTTTAGCCAGAATCTTTAGTTCAGCCCATGCTCAGCATGCACAATCTACATAAGTTAAGTGTTTATAAAGTCTGTATCTTCTAAAAGAAATGGGTATGGCAACGACTGTGTTCGTGGACCTCCATCTCGCTCTTGAACATATTGAGTTCGTCCTTGATCTGCTGCGCAAGAAGCGGTGTCAATTGGTTACATGTAGCCGTGTCGGGATGCCGGTCGTACTCTTCGCAATCGTACGTGTCGTACAAGATGATCCGTGACAGGAACCGCACTCCATTGCGCACAACAACTGCTGCAGCAGCAGCAGACCCTGAAGATCCGTTCCGTGACGTAGCAGTCCGGTTGGGCGACTTCCACTGTGACATCATCGACAGAAACGACCGTGGCGAACTGCTTGTCGATCCCGTATCGGATATCGACGGGAACTTGTTGTGTTTGAACGCTTTTGGCGGTGGCCGTGGAAGTGCAAGCGATACTTGCGGCAGCAGCGAGTCCATATCGCTCTCAAACTCCTCGTTATCATCATCGTCGTCGTCGCTGCCAAATCCACCACCAACAGCACTGCTTGAATAATCGCTATCGTCCCCAAACGAGATATTGAACGACTGGTGTGAGTCGCTGCTGCGCATGTTCTGCTGCGCTATCTTGCCTCCAAACGACGGGCCTTTCAAGCCCCGGAACGACATCGAGATCGGCCGGTTGGCAGTGGAGATCGGCGAGTCCCGCATCACCGGCAGCGGTTCTTGTTTCGGCGTAAGAAGCTCCAAGTTCGGCGAAAGCAAGCCTGAACTGAGCACAGGTGTCATTGCTGGATCAAGAACCGGTTCCTGAACCGGTTCCGCAACCAGTTCCACACCTTTATCGTGCTCCTCGCTCGTGGGAGGTGTTGTCAATACAATCTCGTGTTCCTGTGGTTGTATGTACGGCGACTGTGATAGCAGTGGCGATGATGAAACTGTAAGCAACGGTGGCTGTTCAAGCGGTTTCTCAAACTCGCGTGTAGAGCTTACGTCGGTGAGTGGTTGTGGTGAGTTTGAGTTCGAGAAGTTGAGGTTGAGGTTATCGAAATCAATGAAATCGGTGAATTCAATAAACTCATTGATATCCAAGTCTGTTTCGTCGGCCAAGTTGGTGGTGGCTGGACGTGGTGAAGGATCAAGGGTTGGTTCAAGAGTCTTTGGTTCCTGTAACGGTGGCTGTTCGGTGATGCTTTGATCGATAGAAGGATACAACTCTTCACTCAAGTTCTTTCTTGATCCCGAGTTCTTCAAAATGCTATTGGAGCGATTGACACCCACGGTGCTCGCGGATGGAGACGAGACTTGGCCGTTGAACTGGATGATATTCTCGTCGCTACCATTGTAGTTGACAAACGAGCTACGTTTGTTTGACTTGATACTCTTCATCGACCGTGTTCGTTCAAGAGAAACAATACTCTCGACTTCTTGAGGATTGAGCGACTTGGGAAACAACGCTTCTCCAAGTAACTGGTCTTTTCTGGCTTCTTTCTTGCTTGGCTGCCGTGTGGGAGGCTCCGTTCCTGTTTCGTACTGAACTGTGAATGGCGAGCCACCATTCAACTCGGGAAGCTCTTCTTTTGTATCAGGAATCAACAGGATCTCTTCGTCGTATCGTTTGTTGTGTAGATGTTTTGGAGGGTGCGATTGTATGTTTTGGGTGTCGTACTCGTTGTAGAAGTCTTCGTCTTCGCTCAGTTCGTCTTGTTGATCGGTAACTTCACGTATAAAGTTGATATTCGTGTTGGACTTGAACAGTTTTTTGGGTGACGATGGTTCCATTTTAAATGAATTGGTATCGCCATTTTCAGTAGCCTCAACTTGTGGTGATGGAAGTTCTGGAAGCTTTGGTGATGATGGAGGCACATAATCTTTGATAGATGGTGGTTTAACCGGTTTTGGTGGTTCAGGATGTGGCGACATTTTCGCCAAGTTATCGGATGACCGATTCTTTTTGAATGCATTAAAGAGGGATTTTCCTGGCGATACCGATGATGATGGTTCTTTATGGTGAAAGCTACTCAAGTTGGATGTGGAGTATGATTTCGAGGCCATTTTCTTTGGTTTCAGTTGCGATTCATTCAAGCCATGGCTCTTTGATTTCAGTTTGAACAATGCCTTGAAACTGAACTTTTTCTTCTCGGGAACCGGGTCTGGTTTGGCGAGCGCCGAGATATCGTTGACAGTACTGCTACGGGCTCGTTTTGGGGTCGTTTGTTTTGTTTTGGCAAGAGAAAACGTTGAATTTGAACGAACATGAGGCGATGATGGAATTTTGGGGGTGGTTTGTTTTGGTGTTTTGACTGGCGATGGAGGCAACACTTTGTCGATGTCTGTAGGGATCATGGACGTGATCGGCGTGTGTGGCGTGGACTTTTCTTCTTCAATCAACGTATCGTCATTGTTACGAAGACTCGACGTTGATGTCACGAGTTTGGGGGTCTTGAAGTCATGGAACGTCACTGGCTGTGATAACTCGGGTGTATCTTCGCTGTAACCTTCATCAATCGTCGATACGGAGCTTCGTGGTTCATGTTCGCGTGCTGTTTCAAATGTCTGTACTGAACCGGTTCCCGAGCCAATCCCTGAATGATGTGGAGGTTTAAATGAAGTTGGTATATCTTCGTCGTCTTCAATTTCATCTTCTTCCTCGATGGTTTCGGCGTTATTGATGATCTTTTCGTTCAAAATGGACTCCAAAGCCTTCATGGACGGCGACGCTTTCATGAACGATGTTTTCTGAGGCGCAGGTGCTGCCACGAGCGACTGGTGAAGTGACGTCGACGAGATCGAGTTTTTGATCTGGACGGAATCCCGGAGGTTCTGCGCAAGGTTACGCGGCGTCGTTGACGAATAGAACAGCGAGTTCAAAAGCAAGTCATCCTCGACTTCGTGCGACATGCTGAAAGAATTGATGCCAAATGAACAGAAGAAGCGCTGTGGTAAATAGACGAAAGGACAAAAGGGTCGGTCGCGCTGCGTTTGGTGGAAAGCGGACTGGTTCAAAAAAAAAAAAAAATAAAAAAGAAAATGCTTCCTTAACTTTGCAGCGTGTGTGTACCAGAATATAAAAGGACGCGTGGTATGTAACAGAATCAACCAACTAACAAATGGACTTGAGTCTGAGACACCAATCACGATCACAATCACAATCACGATCACGCCTCTGAACAGAAAATGTGAGACTGCATGGGGCTCTCAACAACATACATACAAATTTAACCTTTTTTTTTGATTCATTTGCTTGGTTGTTTGTTACAGTTTCTTTCTCATAGTAAGTACCCGTTTCTTTTTGCCACAACTATCTCTGATAAGACGCGTCGCATCCCTTGCGAACAAAAAACTATTATTATTATCTTAATAAATATTGTTATTATTATTATTATTATTATTATTGAATATTTTTCAATTTAACCATTTAGGCATAAACTTGCTGTGATTCATCTACATTTATCGTTACTCCATTCCTAGCCAAATAAATTATTGTACATAAAATGTCACCTACGTGATGTTTACATGACAACACAGTCCCGTTTTCTCTTTTTGATCTGTGCCTTCTTCTCATCCTTTGATTGGATGCTGGGTAACTTTTTGGTGAAAGTTTCAAATGCAGACGTCGAGCCCATGGGCGTGGTTCCTGTCATGGGCTGTGTGCTCATCGTAGACATAGATCCACGTTTATCGATGTCACTACCAGCATTCATCAACGACATCGTTTCACTATTGGATGAGTACCGTCTTGCGCGATGGAAATTATATTCATCTATTACAGAAACGGAGTTATCGTGTTCATTCAACCGTAATGTAGGATCAATGCCAAATTGAAGAAGCGAGTTTGCCAAGTAGAGATATAACTTGATCCATAACACCTCGAGTTCCTGGTTGAATCTTGTTCCGAACCGTTCATGGAATGTCTGGATCAAGGCCTCACCCATAAGTTCAAAGTTTGCTGGTTCAATGCCCAAGATTCTCGAGTGTCTCTTGCCCAAATTGATCAAGTAATCGTCCAAATTGTTCAAGTTTTCAAGCTGACTGATGGCAAACGACATCACACCGGCAAACGACACTGCCTGGTGCTTAATTGAAGGGAACATTTTTTCCAACTCTGAATTCATGCTCAAAAGGTTCGAGTAGAACTGACGACAGAAAAGCGACGATGCGACTGTCAGGGCACTAGTTCGATTGATGTAACTCATTGTCTTTTCCTTTGTGGCACTATTGCTGATAGATTGGAATGCTCCTGGAATCGGAAGCGAACTCTTTTCCACCACAGGCTCGTCCAAAAGCATCTTGTTCCACGTATACCTTATGAGCTCGATTTCTTTCTTGGTTAAGGTCAAGTTGACCTTATAGTTCTGCTGCAAGCTGAGATTGGAGGTTACTGAAGTATTGGTAGGCATTTTGACTAAGGTGTAATTGTTGTGAAAATCTCCGGAGTCTAAACTTACAGACGAGTTATTGGTCTGTTCATATAATAGAGAAGAAGACCCAGATCCGACCACATTCTCGGAATTTTTAGGTAACGGTTTGGACCGGTTTATCGGATTTATTCCAGAAAGGCGGGAGGGTTTTCTTGAATTTAGTGAGACGATTGATGCTTGGTCGACTAAAGAGGATGATGACGACGGGATTCTCGCCTGGGCAACTGATTGCATGATTTTTCGATTATGAGCTGACTTTTTTTTGGCTTTTTGTCTTACAATCAGCTAACTATCAATCTCTAATTGCGGATCATTGGGGGGTTAAATAGCTTCCCGATAACACATTCTGCAGCAACGTTGACGTAGCCATTATAGAAATACAAAAAAAATATTCGATACCTAGCCTACATACTTCAACAATAATAACCAGCGCTAAGGAAGGAGCAATGGGGGGAGGCGCACTGCACAAAGAGACAACATCCCGTGCAACATGAATGTATTACTATTTCCAGCTAATTAATTAACTGCGTGAGGCACATGAGGCTATTTTATTTTATTTTGGGATTGTGTAACAGGTTACCATGTGGGTTGCTGAGGAGACGGCTTTGAGATCTAAAAAATTTTTCTAAAATGGAGACACTCCTTAGACGACAGGGATGAGTAAGATATCTGAATCGCAACCACAATCAAGCGGCCACACATAATATCTACGTTAATATTGTTTTGATAAAGAAGACGATCGTAATTTGTTCTTTTGTTGGGATATCGTCCTCTCTTCCGATTCTCAGTTCACCAAGAATGTATCCCCCACGCCTCGGTTTAGTGGCTATCGCTAATAAAATAAACAACAGACAAAAAAAAAAGATTTTTGCGGGCTTATTAACCGAACACCCAGAAAACGTTTAGACACCAATGTAACATAACTCTAACCACCATTTCTTTGTTTCTGTTTCCTCTTGTTCGTATCCCTTTAAGTTATAGTATAAGGATGGCGGCATGCTGCACTCTTTCGGATCAAAACTCGGGCGTCGATGTGAATAGCCAGATCGATCTTGCGTAGGTTCTTTTTTTGGTGTAGACATGAGGGGTACGTTTAGGTGAGAATTTCATGTTCTCCACTACTGCAGTCCGGGGGTTACATCACCATATTTTTCATATTAATGGTGGATATTATTTGATAAGGACAAAATGGCAGATCGTTCCTGGTGTTTATGTTCTGTACATGTACATATACAGTATCGGGTACGTTGCTAGTTGAAATGTGTGAAGCTCTGAACCTTGTTTCATCCGGCACATAGATGGATCGGTGGTTTCTCCTATCTTCTTACACATTCTGAGTGAGGCACAAAATGTGTGTCCATGTGTCTGCAACGCGCGGCAAAAATGTCATTTGTCTGTTCCCCAAGTTGTTTTCGGTGCGTCTAGCCCTTTCTCCACATCGCTAGCCGAAACAATGCGCGATGACTTTCAACACAATAGACGTCGGCATTTTCTTCCCACACACAAAAGTGTCTCAGGACGTCGGATTCGGCGGCAGCAACACGATGGGCGTCATGCTCAACCTTGACTTCTTTTCTTGCAAGTTCAACCGCGATAAACTGTACTTCAACCGTTCTTTCTTGTTGCGTAAAAACTTGAAGCGTGACACCTTCAGCTCGTCTACATGCACATGCGATTTAGTGATCTTCTTCAACGTCATATCGATCATGGAGTCACGTTTGCTCGAGCTCAGAAGCCGAACCGCTTGCAAATCGTACTTGTTCTGAAGATTGGTTTTGCGGCGACGCAACCGTTCAAGCTCTTGCTGGATACTGTTCATCAGCACGTCAATCTGAGGTTCTATCTGGGTCTTGAAACTGGTTTTGGCATGCTCGAGATCCAGCTCGGGAACAAGCCCAAACACTCGCCGCGTATGCAACACATTCTTGATCCGCGCCACGTCGTCGGTAGATTCCCGAAGCACCTTGATCGAGTCATCAAGAAGCCCAGTACAGTCTCGAAGTGTATTGATACAGTTGCTAAGATTGTTATACTGCGACATAAGTAATTGTAGACGTTGTTTTGTTGATATTGGTAAAGGTGATGATTGTTGTTATTTGTTTTGTTTTTGTGGTGTTTTCTTTTATTTTTGTTTTGTGCTATCTTTTGTTTGTGTTACTTTTACCAACTCATATTTCACTACACTACAAATCATTCATCTGTGGTCCAGTTTTACCACCATTTTTTGTCCCTGAAACGTGTTGTTCTCCGATATATGCTACTATGAGTACAGATATCCCCCTCCAGATTGACGTGTCGCAGCCGTTTCCATCCACAAACATTGAGAAATCATCCAACGATCCAGTCGGCTCCCGAAGACGATCCAACTCCCAGTCCCAAGTTGTAGTCATGCCATCAACCACATCCACACTTGCACGTCGACGAGGAATTGACCACCAGATCAAACGCAACCAGATCCAATACTACGTCACCCTCACGCCACTCAACGATACATTCACCAAGAAACACTTGCCGGTAGCAACGTACCCAGAAACAACCAAGTTGGGAAGACCTACAGGCACCAAACATAAGCCAGACGTGACTAACGGATACTTTGATTCGCGTGTATTGAGCCGTAACCATGCCCAGATCTATATCGACCCGAAAACTGGTAAACTCATGCTCCAGGACCTTGGCTCGTCCAACGGCACGTACTTGAACGATGTACGACTCACCCGTGACCCTGTTGAGATCTCTGTGGGCGACAATGTGTGTTTGGGTTTCAATGTCCAGGTAGAGTCCACCCACAAACAAATCAGTCTTCGTATCGATAATATCAATGTCATTGGTAACACGGGAAAGGACGATGCCAGTATCCTTAGAACTCGCAACAACGACTTGGATCCTATTGAATTCAAACATTTGAGTTTTATGGAAGACGTATACAAGCTGGTAACTTCAAGCGACCCCAAACCATTGCCAGTAACGTTTGAAAATGCCATGTATGGCGATATCAACTCCAACTTGGAAGAAACACTTCTTGGACTCTATTCGTCGGCCAACTCAGGGATCTACAACAACTCACAGCTCACCAATCCCAACAGCTTGGAATCAATCATCAATACGTTGGTGCTGAGTTTATCGAAACTCAAACAACAAAACAACTACTTGTCCACCTTGGAAGTGTTTTTTACCAACTACAATAAGCGTGTCAACGAACTTAATGATTCATTTCTTGATGCTGAATTCAAACGTACCTTGATGGGACTACAGACCGACTTGAAGAACCAAAAGACAAGTAACCAGAAATTAAAAGATCACTTGAAAGCTAAAGAAACAGAAGCATCCGAACGAACAGAAACTTTATCCAAAAAACTTTTCATGAGCGAAAGAGAGAAGGAACTATTAAAGAGACAAGTTGATGAACTTGTGGCCCAGCTTGAAGAAAGTAATCAAAGAGAAACAAAACGTGAAGTTGCAGAATCAAGTACCACCACTTCCAGAAAACATGTTAATACAAGCTCCGAATCACTGGCCGTCAATGTTTTGGCTTTATTTGATGACGGTGTTTCTAACGGCAAACGTAAAGAAAAAGCACCCGAATTAACTCCTCCTGGAAGTGATAATGAAGCACCAGATACGAAACCGAAACGAGAATCAATCGAAAAGGATGATGAAGTTTCTGAAAAAGTCAAAGAATCTTTTCCTGAACCAACTATTGATAATCTACTGCCAAATCAACCTCCGTCGATGATACTTGGATTTGTGGTTGCTCTTTCGATTGTGTTTTTGGGGTACTTGTTGAAGCGTCAGGTTGCTTAAATATTGCGTTCCTGGTGCTTGAACAAATTTCTAGATAAAGTTTTTAATTTTTTTTTATTTTTTTGGTGGAGGAGACTCCCGGTTCGGAGAGGATTCGTGGTTAAGTTGATTAATAGAAGATGGACCGATTACTGGACAACAAAGTGTACTCATATATTAAGTATCTAGGAGAAGCTCCGATTTTCGAGCTTTTTGCCTTTGGAAACTATGCCCATTACGAGAAATATAAGGTCCAGTTTGAGATACTCGATGGAGACCAGAAAGTCAAATTGCTTAAACTTACGTTGATATCACTTGCTAGTGAACATGAGTGTTCCACTGTGCTGCAACAAGTAGTCAGTGAGGCAGAATATGGGTTACAGGAAGGATTGGAAGGAATTGGCTGGGACTTGGATAGACTTATAATATCCCTGGTGGATGAAAAGTTGGTTAATATCAAGATTGATGAAGAAAACAATACGTTAATTATTGGTAAAGCGATGGTGTTACGTGATGCATGGGACGGTAGGCCGTTGCAGGTGCTTTGTGCTGAAGATATTCCGAAACGAGACGTTTCCCGAAACATGACATCGTTACAAACATGGTTCGATACCAAATTGGCTCCTCTTAAACAAGAAGTAGAGCAAGCTAAACAGGATAAGGTTGATCCTCGCAAGAGAAAGACGCCAGAATAGTTGTTCATTTATGCTATGAATAAAAATATAAATAATTAAGCCTTCCACATCTTGGAGAGAATGGCACTCAAACCACCTTCCTTTTCTTCGATGGAGTAGATACCGTAACCAGCCACACCGGTGCCAAAGGTCAACAAGTAGATGGCGTAGTTGTGAAGAACACCAAAGGTTCTGGAAGGAATATAATCGGTGATACAAGCCTGGAAACCAATGAAGGAATGGGCCAAAATAAGAGCCAGCAACGACGTATCGATCACAGTGGTGGCACCAGTCAAGAATGGAACCAAAATCAATGGGACCAAACCGACAGAAATGGCCCTTTCAGTGGTCCAGTGCAAACTGCCTTCGGCCTTGTGAGCTGGTGGTGGAATGTACGCATCATTCACAGTTCCAACAATGTTTCCTGGTGGTTGAGGAAGAGTTTTGAAGCCACGAACTAACGGACGGATAGTACGGATAGGTAACGCAGTACGGGTAGACAAACCGAGACGAAACATGTTGATGATGAATGTTGTTGGTCCCCGGATATTACTTCAAATCAGTTTTGATTGGATGTGCGACGTACTGCAGATAGGTGAAATTATATGTACACTCTTATCCCGGAGACTTTTTTCTATGAACACCGCCGGGAAAACCAGTAGAAACAACGGATATTAAAAGAAAGCCACTTGAAACAATAGTTATTAGGTGAAATGACAGCTTATGTATGACCATGTTGTGCTTTGAAGGTTATGTTTTTTTTTAACTTTTTAACAAAATTTAAAATTTTTATATTTATATTTATAAAAATTAAACATTTATCACAATTATAAAAATCGTCAATTAAAGAAATAGATACCAGGAAACAGTACTCACAAACATAGAAAGTAGTCTAAAGGTCAGTTCTAATTGACTTATATTTATTGAACATAAGTTCCTAGTTATAAAGTACCGAATATAATTAATAATTAATGTCGCTGAATATAATATTTACGAAATGTCAATCATGTTTAAATAAACATGGCAACAGCAGCAACGACAGCACCACCGAAGGTCAACTTGGCGGCATTGGAGTTAGCAGCACCAGCCGAGACCGAGGCAACAGGCTTGGCAGAAGTAGCAACACTGGCCTTAGCACTAGTTTGAACCTTGCTGGTTTCTTGCTTTTGGGTGGTGACAGCAGGCTTAGTTTCAGAAGGAAGAGGGCAGTAAGTGGTGTAGGTGGTGTGTTCCAAAGTAACAGTGACAACACCGGTGGTGACATGAGCTTCAGAGCACTTGTTGTCGGCACAAGAAGTGATGGTGACAATAGTAGTACCAATATTAGTAACGGTACCGACGGTAGTGTCGTTCCACTTACCGTGAGAAGCGGAAGAAGATGGAACTGGTGGAACAACAGGCGAAGCAGAGTCATTAGCAGAAGAAGCAGGAGCAGGACCTGGTGCAGTTGGGTTTTCTGGAGTAGTGGTTGGAGCAGGACCATCTTGGTTTGGAGTAGTTTGTTCTGGCTGAGTAGTTTGGTGAGGTTCAGTAGTGGCTGGAGTCTTGGTAGCAGCAGCAGCCAACAAAGCAGAGTCGGTGGCTGGAATCATCCAGTATGGTTCCCAAACACCGGCAACGGAACAGGCATTGATGGCAGCATTGGTGAATGCAACAACATCTTGACCAGCACAGGAATCAGCAACACACTTGGCAACAAGATCACCCCATTGTGGCATGACACACAAGCAACCAGTGTCCCAGTATGGACATGGAGTGTTCCCAGTGCTCTTGTTGTCTTCAAGACACTTTTGAGCGCAAGCAGCAGCACCATTGTAGATTCTGTCAGCAAAACCGTTGATAGAAGCAGTCTTAGGAACAGAAGGATATTGAGCGTATGGGTTATCAGCGGCCAAAGCGACGGCAACGATAGAAGCAACAGACAAGACTTGAGTAGACTTCATTTTCTAGCGAGTGAATTAGATGGAATAATACAAGAATAAAAAAAAATGTAGAACGAGGTCGGCTACCCATATTTATAGGGTGATCGAAGCTCATTTGGGCAATGTCAACAGTTCGGTGAACTAAAAATTTTTGGAGGTAGATTCTTTCATTCTATTGGTTCTGGAGGAGATTAAGGGCCATAGATGGAATTGATAAAAGTTTTTCATGCATAAAAAATAAAGTGTATTTTTTCGCACCTTGTACGAAAAGTGCTAGAAAAGTGCCCTAAACAATAGGGTGCTAGGCAGTAGATGGTTTTGATAAGAATTTTTGTTCCGAAAAAATTGTCTGAATCAGTCATTTTTAATACGAGCTAAGAAATTTCCTGATTAAAATTATGCCGGTCGGGACTGCGATATGTCCGAAAAGCGGACCATAACTCGCTCTAGAATCCCTAATTGTAATTGGTGAGTTGGACCTTCGGGATATACCATCGATTGCTTTCTACAAGCAACTAAAAATAGCCAAGACCTCCATTGTGTGTATCAAGTAGTTCTCTTACATGTATTGGGTAGTGGTGTCAAGGTGGTGGTAGTCGGTCGGATATATCGTTGTTGCATGTATTTTGTTAATGGCACCTTAATTTCAGGACACAAGTAGGTTTGGAAGTGTGGGTGTTGTTGATCGGCCCATGCAGCAACATATTAATTACCCGTTCGAGACAAGTTGACTGGTGCCGATTAGTTCTCGGTCGGTGGGTGCAAATTAGGCAATTACTTGGCGCCCCGATTCCCGAAAAAGTAGCGAGACATAGAAAGGCAGGAGCAAGCGGTTGTTACTATATACAGTGTTTGCTATTCTACATCTTCTTCCTCAAACTCTTCAATCTCCAAGATCCGGGTAGGTCTGCCGAAGCGTTCTGTTAATGGCTTGGCAATGACTCCCAATGGTCCTTGATGGTACATGATCTTGCTGATGCGGTTGACCACGCTATCGTACCAAGATTTGTCGTCTGTGGCAAACGTATTGACTTGGTTGCGGAGCTTTTCGCACCTGTTCTTGGATGTAAGGTCATGGAGACCATCGTACATCGAGATCAAGTTGTTCAAGACATTGATGAGGATTGGAGCTGCTCGTACGTTGTTGTTGTGAGCAAAGTAAATATCTTCGACAACCTCTTCGCTCCATGAAACCGCGTTCTTCTTGTAGCCCTTGGCCCACATCACTTCGCCGAGATGGGCTCTGATTTCGTTGATCAGCATCACGATATTGGTTTCGTCACAGTCAAATAAAGGATACTGGGTCTGGACAAGTGAGTTTGTTTCTATCCGGTGTCTCATATCAACAAGGTACTTGAGGTTTGCGAGATAAATGTTGAGTGAACGTGTAAGCAACGCATCTGCTTCTTTGGATGGAGTGCCCTTGATGGTCAGAGCACGGGCCAAGTCAAAGGCCAAGTCGTTCAAGCATCGCAACAACTCGTCGGTGATACGAGAGTTTGAGCGTAGAAGATAGTTTTCACTAAGATTCATTGATGTAAAAGTGGAGCATAGCATGTTGATGGAGCGTTCGAGGTACGTGATCTTGTCTTGAGCCGAAGGACTCACTTTACTGACAAGACGACAGCACTGAGAAAGTTGTTCGGCGTCGCCCAACCGGAAAAACATCTCGTCATCATCAACAATCCGTTTAAGAACCAGTACTGCTGGATCAAGCTGGCCCTTAGCAAGTAACGACTTGGCGTAACGCGTCACCATATCGATGTAGAAGTTGGCAAACAGGTTTGAACGATGGTTGACCAACGTATCAGCATCAAGAAGTGGCACGTCGTAGCCTTCGGGTTCGTCCAGAACATTGGCCAATTCAATCAAGAGACGACGGTAATGTTTGACTGCGTAGCGTGGACTCTTTAACACATCGTCTTTATTAATAGCTTTCACAGCCGTGACTTGATTCTGGAACAGAAGCTCGAATGGAATATGTTGCCGATCGTTAGCATCACTATACATCAAGTAAAACAGACCAAACGATACCACAAGTCCACCAATATACGCACCAGCAAGAATATTGAGCACAAAACCATAGTTTTGCACCGCACCAAGCGCACTGGGCGAAAGTTTGAATGTTCTCCGTTGGCCTCCGGGCCTGAATGCGCCCTGAACATGTTTGGCAAATCCTTTTCGAAACATGATAAGTAAAAAAGATAAAAAAAAGAGATAAAAAAAACATCATCAAAATATTTATGCCCACATTTCTCCAGCGTTTCGTGACCAACTGGTTGGTGACAGATTCACAGATCCGTCTGGAGTTTGTGGACCGCAACTACCAACAACAGAACACAAACTATGTGTTCTTTATGGGCGGCCGGTTCCGTACCGTCAAGAAAATGCCCATCAACGTCGTGGTGGCGGTGGTGTTTGTGGTTCCTGCGGTTTTGTTTTGGGTCTACGAGGCTCTGGTGCTCTGGAACCATCACAGCCGTGCATTGGTGATCCTTTTCAGTTATTTCTGGACATTGGCATTCATGTTTTTTATCACCAGTTCCACGTCCGATGCCGGCGTGTTACCACGAAACATTCATGTTCCAGGCGCCGTGGTTGACCTGCGACTGTTAGAGGCACCTGAAGAATACTTTAATACGGTGCTGTTGCCGTACGATGATAAAAACAGCGTACTGGTGAAATATTGCGCCACATGTCATATCTGGCGTCCGCCCCGTGCCAGCCACTGTTCACAATGTAATGTCTGTGCCATCAACCATGACCATCACTGTGTGTTTTTGAACAACTGCGTGGCGTACCGCAACTACAAGTACTTTTTATGGTTTTTGCTCTGCACTGTCGTTGCCTGTGCGTTGATGGTGGCAGCATCGTTTGTTCTGATCCAACACAACATTTCCCAGGCGATCTCACACCATCCAGTCTCTTTATTGTTGGGTATCTACGGCTGTTTGGCCATGGCATACCCGTTACTTTTGCTCGGGTTCCATCTTTTTCTCACAGCCCACAACATCACCACACGTGAATACTTGAACTACGTGTTCCGCCAACAGAACGAGTTTGTCAATGTCTATGAATCTAATATGGTGAGCAACTTGTACATGAATTGGTTCGGAAAGCCTCGAGGCTGGGCCTTGGTCAGATTTAGAGATAAGTATGATGAATCAGATTTACGGTTCAAGCATGTCCAGCCATGGTCATAACAACAACAGAAGCAGCAGCAGCTAATGAATGCCCTTGTTAGTGTATAATGTCGTCTATGTCGTAGCAATATCCACGAATGTCGTTTCTTGTATGTTTGTGGATGTCGCGCGATGTCTTTATCATTTGTATTAGTCGTTTCCTTTAGTCAAGTATGGATCCAGTTATAAATGGCTACGGCTCAGGGCCACGGCAATTCGATCTTGCCGAACCGTACTTTGGAGCACGGCTCATTTCTGAACGACAACGAATTCTTAATCTTCCCAAACGGGTATTTCAGTGGATCTACTCGATTTCACTTGTGATCTTCATTATCTTGATGTTAGCGTTTGTTGCAGTGACTCCATTGGACGTGATTGTTCAGGTGGCTAACGAGTCAGACTCAGCGATTCGTATGTTCATTGTCATTATCGTGTGTGTTGTGTTTATTCTCATTTCGTTGGTGGTGTATTTCCTGAGGGTGTACCAGTATCGTCTGACATTGAACGATATTCCAGCCAAGTCGGTATATGTACCCCAGAAGGGCGATATTCCTTACGATCAGTTGAACCATATTGAAAAGACGCTTCAACAATGCCTTGATATTCGGCTCAGGGCAACACCGTTACAGAATAATCGGGTTATCATCAATAATCGAGGCATGGCCCCACCAGAATATATCCAGCGACGCAATGAACAGCTCTTGAACTCACAGAGCGACATGGTGATACCGCACGAAACAGGTACAGGCACACTACTTCCTCCAAACGCTCTTTACGAAGATATCATCCGAAGTATTGGAGACAAGTTTATTCACCAAAGCAAGATGATGACTCAGGTAGAAATGCCCGTGTGCTACACGTTCCAGGAAGTGATTGTGTCTTTATCACAATTGTTCTTGTATGATGTGAGCGTGGCCGGCGACAAAGTGCCCGACTTGCAACGTTTAGTCGATTTGTACCACAAGTTCCGGTACGGCACGCAGCTCATTGCTGAACTGGAACTTCTTGAGTTTATCGTTGAGTTTGACAAGTTGGCCCAGATCTGCCAGTCCAACTTTACGTCCAAGATGTATCTGGGAGGCAAGAAACGGACATTGGACAGCGAAATGGGCCGGGCAACATTTGAAGTGAGCCAGAACGATAGTGGATATACCGAAGAATCAGAAGATTTCCAGGAAGATTGGAAGTTTCCTGCGCCACTGCAGTTTGATAACGAATCGGTTACGTCTGCACGAAGACCACGGTTCAGTACTGCGAGCTCGAGTCGGTCGGTGGTCAAGAAGAAGCTTGCCCTCAGCAATCCTAGTTTGGATATGAGGTGGGACGACAGTGAAAACGAGAGTGTGATGCGCAATAGTGGCTACGATACAGACGAAGAAGAAGACGATGCAGATGTGTATGGGTTTAGAAAGGGAAACAGGACTATAGATAATGAGTAATGAATACTATTTAATTTTGAGGAGGCACCACTACTCCATCGTAGATGAAATAATACACCACCGTACCGTCGTCGTTTACTATACCCATGGTGATCCTTTTGGGGCGTATTTGAGCCACGTCGCTTACTTTATTAAACCACAGCTCGAGGTCTCGTACCGATAACTCCGGCTGGAGACTTGATTGAGGTACGATCCATTCACGTTGATTTTCTTCGTCACGAGCATCTAACTTGGCGGGTGGAAGACCAGAAACAAATCCAGCACGATAATCTATCACGTCCGTCCAGTTATTATAGTGTATAAGGTTAGTTTTTAACTGCTGGAGCATGGTGATATAGTACCGATGAGTTTGGTGATAATGGTAGAGACACGATAAAACAACCCAGCCACGAGAAATGTGAGTTATTTTTGGATTCTAGTTATTATGACGCCTCAAAAAACTTGTCATAGTTAAGACATTTTTGTTGCAGGTGACTTTCCCGATTAGGCAAAACATGACTTTTTCTGCGAGTGCCATATAAACCGAAAAAAAAGCCCCTGGTGATCAAAAAAAAACAGTTGCAACATGAACTGGAAACTTGTTGTATCGATAGCTGCTGTGCTTGGAGGTGTTTGTGCAAAGCATGTTGTGAATCTTCCCACGTTACAGAACGCCATCGCTGAAGAAGCTGTGAACAAAAGAGACGCAAAGAACGTGGTTCATTTAGAAGATTTGCATGATAAAAGAGACGCTAAAAATGTGGTTGAATTACATGAAAGAGATGCTAAAAACATTGTTGATCTTGCTGCTCTTAAAGAAGGATTGAATGAGAAAAGAGACCAAACGGTGTTTTCGGTTGCTGATACCGATTATCATTCAAATTTGTTGGAACTGGTGCTTCCTCAAATCGCCAGCATTTCTGTACTTGCTGGTTATATCAGAGATAACGAGGTCATTTCACAAAAAACCGTGCTTACCAACGAAACGATGATTGTGATTGCTCCTACCGATGATGCTATTCGTACGAAATTGAACGGTAAGAAACCATGGGAGTTTCCTCGTCTGCTTGAAGATGTTGATGATGAAGAAGAAGCTGCGAGTGCCAACCTTGTTGATTTCGTCAACCACCATGTGGTGATCAACTTTGAACAGAACTTGCATACCGACAGTAACCATGCCGTGACAGCCACGTTAAACAGCGGTGAAACCATCAAAATCGAACAGAGTGTCGAGAACACATTCACCATCGAACACAACCAGGTTCAGATCACGGTTCATACCACTAAACAGGTCGAAAACGGATTTATATTCATCATTGATGATGTGCTTTCCAAGCCTTGAAAACTAATAGTAATAAAAGATATATATAAAAGAAAGGTACACAATTTTTAATTCAAAACACTGACACCCGATTCTTCCTTGTTGTCGCCGTTGACAACATACTCAGCCTTCCACTTGATCTTTAAGGGTTTGTTCATAGTGTTTTCAATGGCAAACTCCTGCGTAACTCCATGGTTGGCGTATCCGTAAAGCACGTCCAGAGACTGTGGTTTCAACGTCAACTTACACGACTTGGGCACGGCAATCATGAACCGTACTCGGTTCAATGTTGCTTGTTGTGGGTTGCTCAAAAGCACCGTGCCTTGGAAATGCAGGTTGTTTGACGTGCCAGCAACCCCAACGTCTACCTTCAACAACGCAGACTGGTTGATACCAATAGTCGACTTGTACGCAGAAGAAATCTGTTGAGGTGTTGAAGTAGGAAAGTTCAAGCCAAACGGATCCAAGCCAACGTTGGACTGCAATTGCGGCGAAGGAGAACTGAACCCTGCCAATAAATCGATATTGTTGCTCGAAGCACCAGCAGTTTGTGGCTGTGGTTGTTGGAGCGTGACATCTGGAGCAGGCGTTCCTCCCAAGGCAATCATGCCTCCTGATCCGTACAAGTTGTCGAGGTTCAATGGCGCATTGCTGGTGTTGGTGCTGTTGGCTCCAGGTGTGAACGATAAGTTGGCCAAGTCGCTCAACAAGTCGTTGTAGCCTTGATCATCGCATTTGTCGTTGCTGATAGGTGCATCGTCATCAAAATCAATCAAGTTCAACTCGTTGTTGTTAGTGTTAGCGTGGCCCGAAACCTTGATCTGCGATGCCTGGTCAATCTGTCCGTTCTTCAACAACTGGAACTTACTGATCACCAGATTGACATTATCGTTCAACGCCAACAACTCGTTCACCCGTTCATCGTCACCGTGTTCCTCCTCAATAATCTTGGTAACAATCGGCTGCGAGCTCTTGATCGAACCATACAACTCAATAAGTGCCTCGTTTGAGTCTTGTATCGTGGTACCGGAGTTCTGGATATTGTTCAACATCTCAGCAAGGATCTCCACCTTTCTCTTCAACCGGGCAACATCGTCCGTTACCTGTTTCTTGTTTTCTTCGATGTTATCGTCCTTGAATCCAGCCATGATCTTCATCAACTTGTTGGCTTCCTGTAAGTCCTGGGGTCTACCTCTGCGAATCAACTCCTGCAACTTGGCCAGATGAACCACAGCTTCTTCTTTCTGCAAATCTTCCAACGACTTCAAGTTGTCCAGTGGATTCAAGACAGCAGCATCTTCCACCTTGACTTCAGGGAAAGTGTAGCCCTTGTGGCTCAACAAACGGTGCATATCTTTGATATAACCAAAGTCATCCTTATACTTGGAAGTGCGACAGATGGTCTGGTACCATTCCTCGATCTGGGCCAAAATCAAGCGTTGGACCCGCAGAAAACGCATGGGAGGTCTCTCAGGAAACCGTTTGACCAACTCGTTCAAGAATTCTTTACGTGAGATCTGGAGATGGAACGGATACCCACAGTTCTTGACCAAGTTGTCCAATAACGAAAGAGCCAATTCCGATGTCTGTGGATCCTTCAGTGAAATGAGCTTCACAACAGCAATCGCAGCATCACGCGGAATCGATCCCTGTTTCGCATTGACATAATCACAGATCTCGAGATTAAGGGCCAAGTTCGGCTCGCTGAGGGTAGGTCTACATGCCCGGTCTGGTTTTGTTAGTAACGTGCTGGGATGAAAAGCGATTCGAAAACGTACATATTCTCCGTAATAGTTTGGGATTGATCTTGGAAAGGGAATACGACCCTGAAGACGACGACATGTTTAATGGTTCCAACAATAATAATAACGAGGTAAGATTGGTGTTGAGATTGTGACGATTGGGCGTGTGCGCACAAAATTAATTCAGTGTAACTTTTTTTTACCACAACACTAAAATCACCCAAATGGATTCAGAACAGGATTCTGATCCGCTTGAGCTTAGAAAGCTTGCAGTTTCGTTCGATTATCTTATCTACAAAATCAATGATCATATCGCCACACTTGCCGAAACAACACACCAATCGATACTCAACAAACAGAACCTCATTGAAAACAATTATCTCAAACACCAATTGCAGCTTCCACAACAATTGGAGATAATGGATACGTTGATTGCCCAGAGCCATGATCTCGAGATCGAGTTCTTGAAATTGGACCAATTGAATATGTTTATTGAACAGTTTAAAGACCGGGTGTTTGAACTCGAAACCGAGTTTGCCAATATCAACTAACCTACCCTTTTCTGCACCAAGTAATGTTCCAACAAGACAAAGTTTCTTGAATTACACTTGTATGCCATGTTGATAAAGTCTCCTACAACAGGAATGAGTCCGATCCCAAAATCAAACGCAATATTGGTGATCATTTTCAGCCGAAGTGTCAATGGAAGTCCACCATCAATCCCCTGTGCTTTGTGAAGTATACGGATCGCAAGCCATAAACATATAAAGTTTCCAATCCACGGAATAAGTCCAATGATTCCTGCCCATCCAAACCGAAAACCACACATACTTAACTGCAAGTCCAAGCTATAAGCCATCCGTTTGACAGATTTCAAAATCTTGAGGTCACCGGGAGCAAGACCTTCAGGAAGACGCCGCTTACGTTTGGTGCCATGTTTCTGATAAAAGTGGAGCTCGTTTGCAGGAATCTCTTCAAAGTATGGATCGTCGTTTGCTTGTCCTCCACCTATTGTCACTATATGATCAAGATTTGTCTGTGGTTAGTTCCATAAAAACTCATCAATGATTTGATCCAACTCACTTTCTTCAAGAAGTATTGATACAAGAGATTCGACATGGTGTTCATGAAAATGTTTCAGTTTGATTGCTGTGCGCGGCCGTGCCCAAAAAAAAAACAAGCTACAACGACTTCAAACGAGACTACATCAATCATTATCCATTAAGTTTTTATGGAGCCAACAACTTGCGTTTCTTTAACTTTTCAAAGTATTCTCTCCGCAACAGTCTCAAGTCCGGTGGCTGTTCGATGCCCATTTCACGTCTGAACTCATCGACATCTTTGGTCAAGATGTTTTCCCAGTACACGTTCATGAGAGGTTTCGCGTTCAATCCGCTTCTGAATGCCCATGGGTAATAGATGTTGTAAAGCCGTTCCTTCTGGCTTGGCTTCAAACGTAACGGAGCAAACAACGCCCCGAGCCCGCTCATGGGAATGCCGATATTCATAAACTCAAACACCTTGACAGCAATCTCGCCTTCAATGATGATGGGCAAGCCGGTCACGGCATGGTAGAAGTCGTGACACTCGCGGTACCGCTGGTAAATGTACGCCAACTCCTCGTCGTCGATAAACTTGACAGCCACACGGGTATCGGGACTCACACCCTCGCGGTCAAGCCACTGGATATACGTGTTTCCAATGGTGTTTTGAGGCAACAGACGGAGGTATTCCAAGTTGAGCGAGGTCGATGTCATTCTGGGTCTTTCACGTAAGATCTGTCTTCCCACCGAGTCGCTCAACATGTGATGCTGGATCTTACGAAGCACACATGGAAGCGCAGTGCTTTCGCCCAAACCAACAATGAACTCATTACGTTCAGGATGAAAGTACGAGCCCACCAGCGACCCGGCAACCATCAAGAGCTTTTCAAACGTGTACAATGGCACATGGCCAGGATACTCCAGTTTCGCTCGCTTGAAGTACCGGTTTTCTTTCTCATTGATCTTGTTGAACTGAGCATTGGAGTCTTCGTAGTGAAGCTGGCCATTCTCCATCTTATTGGCCAACACGTTGTTTTCGTTGAACAAAACACTTCCAAGCGCAGCAACGGCACTGGTAATCACCAATTGCCGTTTCTGGCCTGCCTGCAACCGCAAAAGACCCCTGCTTCGCAACATTATCGTTAGCTGGGTTCGTATAGGTAAATTTTTCAGACCTCACCCCATAAAAAAAAAAAAATTAATCACATGAAATGCACGTGAGTTATAATTACTATGTCTGGTTAACTATATGAATCATGTTATCCAAAAGCAAATCCTGTGTTTCCTTCGGTGATTGCAAGTATCAAATTGCGTCTCAATCTTTCATACGAAGTGTATTCTGACAATTCAAGCTGGTTCAGACATATGTGACATGTTGGTAAGCGGTCCTTTTCGTCAAATGTACGGTGGATCAGAAACATCCGTGTTCTGTGCGTTCCTTGTAAGTTCTTGAAGCCACCAATGGGCATATTGGAAGCTCCAGTGGTAAACTGTAACAATTTGCGGCGGTGTTCATTATCAAACGATTCAACAGCTTGCCAGAACCATTGGATCTCGGTCGATGTAGATGAGTAGTTGTTGTACCGAGTGTTAATCTTCCAGTCTTCAGCATCTATATCTTGTGGTCCACAGATTAGAAGCTCGAGTTCTTGTTCATCAAAAATACTCGTCAGTTCTGACGGAACCATTTCATAGAATCCAGATAAAAGGCTGTTTATCTCTTTTGTTTGTAGAAGAAACTCCACCACCTTATCAACATACTCCTGCTTATTGTGTTGAGTCACACGAATAGTAGCACCTCCAGGAACCAACTCTATCTCATTAATGGTGAAATACTGTTCAAAATCGTCGGTGATTTCGTGGTTTAAAATCCACTTCAATCCTCGAGAATATTCACCATCAAATGCTTCCAAGTCATCGATCGAACACGCTTGTTTCAAGATCCGTTTGTATAAGATTCTCGAGAAATGAAGATTAAGAACAATGCCTGAATAAACTGCTTTCCCAATCAACTGTCCAACAAACCTCAATTGCTCAAGATCAGCTCCTAACTTAGGATAGACATAAACTCCATCAACAGACGAAAACAAGTTTGTTGCTGGATCCAATATCTGTTCTACTATGACCAGATACCATTCACGCGTAACTCCACCAGCATCAACAGCTGGTTCACCTTCAAACTCAACACATAACAGTAATTCTCGATAAATCTCGGGGTTTATCAGCGACAACTCGGTATATGAATCCACAAACGCTGAATTACGAGCTACGGTAATGTACTTGGGCTTAGCGTTCTCTTTTGCATCCAACATCATCCGACAATCAAAGTACTTCTTCTTGGTATCAAAGTCCAACATCTTGGACATCGATGAATATGAACCAAACACATCGGTGATAAAGTCAAAGGAAGATCCTATGACTTGTCGCAACCTGAACATGTGAAGAAGTAGCCCTTAATTGCGACAGATTTTGGAGAAAATCAAATATATTTAAAAGTGATTTGAATCGTTAATTGATGTAAATTATCTCTACTCGTAACTATACCTGTAAACTAATGATAACATTCTTTACTCTTTTTCCATGTTAACTATAACACTTCTGATGTTTTCAAGTGTGGTGGACTTATTGTCTGAAAGTAACTGATTAAGGAGACTCTTGTTCTCTTTCAGTATCACAGGTAACTTAACCGAAACTTGATCCAGCTTAGCTATCACATCCGCTATGGTCTTCATTACTATCGTCCAAGTATCCATAAACTTCTTATTCTGACAAAGTATCTGATTCTCAAGCACTTTAATCATACAATTGAATAGACACCGTTCTTTCATCGTATCGCTCAAAGAATCGTATTGAAAATTCTTATTATTGTGCATCAAGTGATTTATGCATTCAATTACTTGGATCGCAACTATGCTGGTGCTTGTATGTGCTGGTAAATCCCAACTCTCGTTTAGATCAGATCTCAAATGCAAATAGACTTGCTTCAAAGTATTCTGGTTCAATAAACCTCTGAATAAAATCATCACCAATACTTTCATCACTAAATCTCTAGACTCGGGGTAGTAAATGATATACTCCAAAGACTTGAAACAATAATGTCTATCCTTCTCCTCCAACGGGGTGAATAATGCAAGGATCAAAGTCGAAATCCCACCATCATCAAGTAATGGTTTTGTAAGCCTCACTACCTTTGTAATATCTTGATCTGGATCGCTATCTTCTCTGCTCTTCTTTGGTTCGACAATTGATGAAGCAAGTTTGTCAATCATTTCTCTTTGGCCCGTATCTAAAAGTATACTTGTGCTTTCAATCCAACGATCCTTTGTGGACCTCAACAATTGGTACACTCCAGATACCACAAGAGTTCTGTTCGCACACAAAGAACCATTCAATGGCCCTCGAGCCAATTCATTGATGGGTTTGACATTAGACTTGAGCCCTATTAGTCTGAAAGATATATTTGAAAAGGGATTAAGAAACGTTTCAAATTCCATTTTCAAATATTTTGCAGACTTCGTGGTCAATTGATTATTGTCATTGATCCAATCAGCATTAACGTTATGTGCTTGTGATTCTAATTCACTGATAGCTTTTCCATACATGGTCAATAACTCCATGAATTTATGGACCACTTTTAGCACCACTGAACTGTTCCAATCAAGTCCATTTAGTACAATACTGATTTCGGAAAAGATATTAACTTCTCGTAACAATTCGGCTACTTGGCATTGGTCCTTGCTGGGTACATCATTATTCCCTTCCCTGCTTTCATACTGCATTTTATATGATAGTAACGTAGCAATTACATCAAGTAAAGCGGACAACCTTTCAAATTTCGTAGCCAAAGTATCTCCACTATTGTTAATTGATTTTATAATTCTGACTAGTTCATCAACAACTAGTTTCTGGATATCAATGTCACTCTTCTTGTGAGATAAAGGAGTAGTTACTAAAGCAATAATGGATATTTTGACAAGACTCAAAACCACTTCGATCCTTTCATCTTCAATACTATCGTCTCTGTTTTCTCTTTTAATACAAAGAATATGACAAATGAATAACTCCAAGGCAGATATATCATCGCCTTTAAATTTAACAAACTCTTGTTTCGAGTCTTGATATGTGGACAATAATTCAACAAGTATTTGCAATAAGAAGCACATGTATGCAAAATTTGAATTCAGGTACATGGAAGTTAACTGCTTGCTCGATTCAGAACCATTAATTGCTGTATCGATACCCGACTGCCAGTCTTCTGTAAAGATTTTGATTATTTCTTGCAATAAAGCAGACACAGGGGAACTTGATTCGGTAGCGATTTCGAGCGTATCTAATGTTAAAGTGGTGTCCTTCTTCTCGTCTGTCGTTCTCATTTTAGAAACAAAGAGAATCGGATCTCTTAACATTAAACTTGTCAATATTTTCATACTATCACAAGCAGACTCATCTTTCCAAGAAAGTGAATCAACAATAGCAGACATATGCTTTGTAATCGACTCTGGTGTTTCATAGCATCTTCTGAAAAGAATAAGAATGGTGGTTCTGTAATTCTCATGTTCTCCGCTCGTACTGTAAAATTGTTTGCCATTGTAAAGTAACTGGTTGTTCAAAGTGGAGCTTGCGATCTTAGTCCGTAAGCATTGGTTGCTAGTTAACAAAATCAATACTCTTGCCACGAGGATTGCAGTATCATAATCATCAACCTCTGACAATAAAAGAATTGCATCAACAATTTCATGCTTGTCTTTGTTATCAAGAAATATACCTTCATTGGTTCTGCCATTTGAGATCTCATCTGCTAAACATAATTCCTGAAATATCAAAACCTGTTCAACAAGCAGCAACCATCCAAGAAGACCATTATCATTAACCTTCAATTGCTTGCAAATAAGTCCCATCGTTTCGTAATTATCATAAAGTATCTGAATATGCATCTTTTCAATTATCTTGCTTAGTAGAATCATATTACTTGGATCGTGATCTAAAGCTTGGATCTTTTGGTACAACACAGTCAAATTCAAGTCTGATTTGACAAGGATCTCAGCTATTTGTTTGATTGTTTCAGAATTACCGTGTGCAATTGGTAACCAGTACCTTAAAATACAATCAATTTGAGCTTCATCTAAATTCTTAAGGGGTTCTGTCATTCTTGAATCTACTTTCTTCTGTGACATCAGATTCATAATATCGAACGGAATACGATCATTTCCAACAATATCAGTGTCATTTTTGAATGAATATCTAGCAATACGAAAAAGCTGATCGAGAAGGACATTAGGAATCACCAGTTCTTTTAAATTCACCCTAGTAATTTCACATCCAATAAGACTTTCAACCAATTCATTCCCAGTGAACTTGGATTGGTACGGCAAAGCACTTGTAAACTTTTCAGTATCGCCATCTTGAAAGTATTGATCGACAAATGTGAATTGTTCTGTTCCTTCAACACCAACAAGTCGTTCGTAAAACAGAAGGATTTGATGTAGCCCATTTATCAATATGCTGCATTCATCAGTGCTGATATACTTCAACTTCTGTACAGCAGCTGTTTTCTTGGAATCCAATTCCAATAATCTGTTCCACATCTCCTTGGCCACGATCTTCAATTGATCAAAACATCTATATTGTAAAAGTGCAACCAAAAGCATTTGATTTATCATTCGCTTATTGTTCTTTTTGGACGATATCACCACAAGCATAAAGTTCGTTACGACCAACATGTGGCCATACTTGTAGTAATCACATGAAAACTGTCGTTTCAAGGCAGAAGTAAACGACTTACTGATTGTAGTCACAAAATTACCATTTCTCTGACTCAGAATCGAGTTGTTAAGTCCGGTACATCTTTTTGCAAGGCTGGAGTTCACTTTATACACGAGTGTGCTAATATTATAGAGAATAGCACGGAAACGACAAGTGCTTTGAGTCTTTATGTCACCAATTGTAGCTTTCGTCTCCCTTAACACGAAGGGGACCTTGGTATAAATACCAATCGGTGGGGTTTCAATATTGGTGACGGTATTCTCTCTGGTGATAAAATCAATGTCAGCAGAAAGATTAGTACAAATCATTAGTTCTTCCATGGCGCATCTTTCAAACAAGATAAAAAGTTCAGAAACCAATTCCATATTGCTTTCATCAATACTTTCTTCCTTCTTTCCTTTATTGAAATGGACCGAAACCAACAAAGACAAGATGACAAAGGTTGGAATAAATTCATTCAATACTTTGGAATAATCATTTTCCTTGATTCTGCTAAAGAATGAAGTGGTATGTTCCTTATCGTGTAAAAACTGTTGAATAATCGGCTTCTTTATCTGAATTTGCAATTCATTCCAAAGCAATTTAAACACCTCTGAATGTACATATGATTCAAGAATATCTTTCAAATTACCAATAGAAGCAGGATTATCAATCAATTCGATCATGGAAAGTCTAAGTAGTGGAATCCAACTTTGGAGAGTCACCACCTCTTGAAACTCGCCAGGTAGTAAGGTTTCATTTTCACGGATAAACAGACCAATGAAATAATAGAATAGGTATATATAATGACATGTGTCTGTAAGCTTGGAGCCAGTTCTTGTGGTACCACCAAGTTTTAGCGGGACTTCGGAGATGGTTCTTTGAAACTCGTTCAAAAAGATTGGTTTTAATGCTGGACAGTGATCTATTGCTTTATCCACTGAATAAAACAACTCGTCAAATATACCACAAACACTCGTAACATATTTAATGTTTGTTATGCAATTGAAAAATGTTGTAATCACATTCTTTCCTTCAATAATCAAGGCACCATTCTTCATGCCATAAGATCTGGATATAATGTATATGATATCATCGGCCGTGTTAACGATTGACTCCAGAATAGATTCGAAATTATCAAATAATACATGGAGTATATTTCCTGGTTCAAAGTTGGAAAGTGCAACTGGGTCTTTGACAAGTAATGTAAATATGACAGAGATGATATTCAGAACTATTCTGGGACCAAACAACGTATGATTGGCAAGTACTTGGGATAATCTCTTCTGGAAAGATGATTCAAAGAAACCCGTTAATACTTGTGGAGGAAAGTCTTTATGATAAATGTTCAACTTTAATAATACTTGAAGATACTTTTCTTGTTCATAGGAAATTAGTTGGTTTTTGTTGGCCAAGATATAATCTATCTCTTTATGAATACATCCGATCAACACTGGGATCCCACTCTTATCAACATAATCATATGCGAACAAGTTCCAGATAATTTCGACTGCAATGATTTTGATACTTGTATACTTGGAGCATCCATTTAACAACTGTAGCAATTCATTCAAAATAGAACCACTGTCTTGTGGATCAAACTTGTGTAACCTGTGTCTGACTATTATAACAAGTTCAATAAATCCATTCTCACAAAACGTGGATCTGGTATCATTCATTCTGACTCTAATGTCATGCAAACATCGGCATAGGAAATGAACGTTGATTTCTTCTTCTAAAAGTATAAATGGGTCACCGTACTTTGAAATAGTTAATAAACGAGACAAGCAACAGACGGTGTTGAAATAAACATTGTTTGGTACAATTTCAAAGTTTTGTGGGTGGATCAAGTCAATCCACGATCTGATCAATGATGGTTCTGATTGGATCCAAATATGAATGTTCTGGTTCTCATATTTGGAGGCACATATTTCAATGGCCATAAGATTTATTTGAGCAAGCTTTGCTCTCAATTGAATTGATTCGAACGAGTTGTCTTGAAATGATTTGGCTGATAATGCAACAATATAAAACTCTGCCCGCTCTTGGCGAACTGCATTGGAATGAATCTGATCTTGAGCCACGGATTTCTTGTCGATCAGAACCATTGAGAATTCAATATCTTTCCATTCCAGAGGAACCTTTTCTGTGAAAACATCAGGGTAAAATAAACGTCTATCCACACAATTGGTTCCAGTATACGTATCAGGGACTGTTGGAGGGAAAGAGAAAGCTAACATCATCATTTTGTCTGCTACTTCTTGTTGGTAGGTGAACATCAGAAGTCGGTTCAGGATGACTTGCATCGTGCCTTCAAGAATATCAATATCAAAACACTTTATCAAGTTACGGAGTCGATCATCACTTTCGTATAACTGGATCTGGGGCTTGTCTTTCAACAAGAGTTGAGCAGTGAATTGGAGACATGAACAGATGAGTTCTTTATCTACCCCCCAAGATCTGTTTGGGTTCAGGAACCTCCTTTTCTAAAGCATATGTTGAAACAAAACGTTCAAGTATTCCATCAATTCGATTCATAATCCTGATCCAGTTCTTGAGATCGGATCCTCTCAACTTGTATTTCTTCAATAATGAAGGCAATTCTTGTAAAGAACAAGATTTGAGCGTGGAGATATATTCATTCAACAGAGCATTCTTTGCTGGTTGTTCAAGGACTTCATCAATAAGCATCTAGAACTGAACACAAGAATAAATAACATCGATTCGTAACTGAAGTATCAAGTCATTTGGTGCGACATTTTTACGAATCTATTATTTATTTAATGGCTGCGAAATATTTATTATTCTTTTTGTAGCATTTCTGGATACAAAGTAGCCACCAACAAGTCGAGAATGTTGATGACAAGAAGTTGGTTAAGTTTGCCGTCAAAAAGCACAAGTGTGTTTTTGATGGAAACCATCAATTCGTCGCTTTCAATGTAATTAAGATTAGAAATGAGTGGATAGGCTTTCGGGAGTTTTTCAGTCAAAAGCGTATGTAGACGTTCGGCAAGGAGAGAAAATTCTGGTTCCTGCTGTGGTTCTTGTTCTTCACCTGGTTTAAATAGACTAGTACGGAGATTGGCCACGATTTCACCAAGTTGTTTTTCAGAAAGTGCCAGCCATATTTGGTTGGCAGTATAGTTGATGCAAACGGTATTGATACGTTGGTTGATTTTTGGAATGCTCGATAAATAGTTGGCAGATGCAGAGAGAATGGTGGAAAGTATTGGTTTACGGTACGCAAAGCCGGTAAGCGTATTGATCAACCGGAAAACCGAATTGTCAAATATCGTACCTGAAACAATACCACCAACGTCTTTATTGACCAAAAACTGGGAGAAGTTGGTGTACATGCCAAAAAAGGACGAGATTCTTTGACGAACCAGAACTGGTGGTGCCTGTGGTTTCAGGTTTTTGGAGTCCAATACCGATTCCAATGCGTTGACCATATTGGAAATGATGTTGTAGATAAACTGGGGCAGACCAAGACTATCAATGACTTTATTTAGGACCAAGCTGCCCAAGAGCTCGACCACAAGATCCATGGAGATCTTGGAGTGTAAAGGAGACGATGCAAAGGTTGTGGTGACCACATGGCGGGCCAAAACACGAAGGTAATTGAGTCTGGTACTGGGCAGATCAAAGATCATATGGTTCAGAGCAAGAAACTCGGCCATCAACGTGTCGTTAGATCGGTTGAGGTTCAATGTATTCTTCTTGTTGGTATGGTGTTTTTCAATGAATGTCAATTCAGAGTCATCGTCACCCACAAGACACAAGTGATCATTGACTATAGAAGCCAAGTTGTCAATGAGAGAAACGATTCCGGTTTCGTTTCCAAACCCTCGTTCAATCCTGGAACTCAAGTCATACACCAAATCACACATCAACTGATATACCAACAGCACAAACGCCATGTTATCGGTATTGAGTTTGGTGAGGTACCATGAATTGATATAGTTGACGGTGATTGCAGCCAAGAAGAGATGAATCTCGAGATTGAGGCCAATGTGATCGGCACCAGGTATCACCTTGGGTAAATGGCTCTCCAAGAGCCGGAGAGATACCTTATTGTTGGTGATCAAGTACTTCTTTGGTACAAACAACTTGTACAATAGTTTGTATTCGGGTGAGATCTCGTTCTCGCCATGTAAATCGTCATCGATGGGCGTTACGGATCGTTTGGTAGTTCCACGCAGCAGATCCAACCTCAACGCATGTGCTGGAGAAACCAAAGCCGTCAGTTTCAGGGCATGGATCGAGTTTCGTGTAAAGCGAGCCATATGATAAGGGTTTGAACTAACCTTAAATGATTATTTAAACAGAATCACCTGCAGGATTTTTCACTAACATGTTCCACCGGCTCTTTATCAAACAGGCCAGACAGTACCTGTGCACGAGGTTCCAGCCGCTTCATGACAACTACAATACGTTGAGACACCTTCATTTCCCCGGAATCACGAGTTTTGGCCGTGGTCAAAGCATCCAGAACGCGATTGTGGGTGCCAACCTCGATTTCAAGAAGGTCGAGGCCAAGATCCGGAAACAACAAGCAGTGGCCAGAGATCAAGGGATGGTGTTGAACGAGTACGAAGATGAGTTGTTGTTAAAGATCCTTGCCATGAAACCGTTTCCAACCCTCTTGACGTTTGAATTTGAAAACGTCTATACTGGAGGCAAGCAGATGAAGCTTGATCCTCAGATACAAGATAAGATTCGTGGATTTGAGCTGTTGGGGTGTCTGTATCATCAGTTGGAGCGTGGAGGACAAGTGACGTGGCATGGTCGTGGTCAATTGGTGGCATATTTGATCCTTGACTTGAAACAGTTCCGCAACTTAACTGTCAAGTGTTTTGTCGACCTGGTGTTGCTCCAGGGTTTGCAGAACATGTTGTACAAGAACTACAGCATTGATTCAACCACCAGTCGTGAAAATCCAGGTGTATGGGTGGGATCCCAGAAAATCGCATCGGTAGGAACCAATATCCAGCGTGCCATCACATCGTATGGTGTTGGATTGAACGTGGCGCCTGATCTCAAGTTCTTGAACACGTTTGAGATGTGTGGGTTGCCCAACAAAGCCACCAGCATCAAAGAACAAGCAAATATTGACAATCTTTCAGTAAAACGGGCTGGCGATGAGTATGCCAAAGAGTTGGCCCGGTTGTTAAACATCACCACCGTCGAACACATGTCTGGCGAAGATATAGAAATAGAATAAAATTAGTTTACTTTGTATTAATTACCGAAAACATAATAACGAGAGAAGCAAAAGGACTTTACGTTTAGTAAAGAGCAGCAACAACACCAGCAAAACCGGCAAAAACAGCAGCAAAGTTACCGGTGTTGGCACCAGCGGCGTTTTTCTTGGACGAGGTGGACTTGGCAGACGAAGAGCCTGAAGAAGAGGAGGAAGAGTCACCAGAAGATGAATCACTGTTCTTCTTGGCCGAAGACGACGAAGAAACACCAGCAGTACCGGAACAAACGTACTTGTCACCCTTGATGTCACCAGCCTTGTTCAACGCAGCAAAGGCAGAGCACGACAATTCACCGTTGGTCAACAACGTGAAGCCACCAGCAATCTTTTCGAGTGCTTCAAAAGTACCATTGTCAAACGTACCGTTGATGGAAACAGAACCACCAATGGTCTTTAACTTAGGGAAGCCGTCAAATGTTCTCAACTTGTCATTGTCAGCAATCTGTAACGCACCGCCAATGTTGGTCAATTGAGGGAAGTCGATTTCTTCCAAGTCGTCGTTCTTGTTGATGGTCAACGACGAGTTGATGTTCTTCAAGGCCTTGAAGTCAATCAGGTCGACAGACGACGACGAAATGGCAAGCGAGCCGTTGACGGTAGTCAAGTTGTTGGCAGAAAACGAGTTGATGCTCTGGAAATAGACATTGTTAGCCGTGAGCAATTGGTCCAACACAACATCGACTTGTTCCGAGTTGTACGAGATACTCAAGGTATCGGTGACCGACTGCAAGCCCGAGTGAATAGACTCGATGTCTCCGTTGTTGTTGACGTCAAACACAGATAATTCGTAGACATTGATTCCGTCCAACGAAGTTAAGGAGGTGTCGGCAATCACCACCAGGTTGGCCGAAGTCAAACCTGAAGTCAAACCAGTCTTTTCCAACGCAGGCAAAGCGTTGTACTTGAACGAACCCACGGTGGTCAATTGGGCAAGGTTGACCGTGGCCAAAATGGTGTTTTCGCTCAATTCAAAGGCTCCGGAAACCAACTGCAAGGTAGGAGCATTAAAGGAAACAGCCAAAGTAGCGTTAATGACGGACAAATCACCATAAACGGCCTGGACACCAGTAAGATCAATAGCTCCAATCCCATCACCTTCAATAGTGATGTCACCAACAGCGGTGGGACAGGCAGCCACTTGGGCGATTTGGGAGGTGGCGGTGGCCGTAAAGTCAGAGAACGAACATGCCTTGGTAACTTGAGGTGTAGCGGTGGTCAACGTCGAGTTGTTTGCACCAAAAACAACCCCACAAACAGCTGAAACAACAGCCAACTTCGAGAAATGCATTGTGATGTATATTTTAAGGGTAGAAAAGAAAAGCGAACGATAAGGGTTTTTATTTATGGACGCTGAAAAATTTAAAAAGTGGTGGCTAAAACATTCTCATCTGTGCCGCAGTACATTATCTATTTATATTTTACCCTTTTTCGGGCGAGCCAGCCCAAATCCCCATGCAGAGCCAGCAGCGTAATTCTTTTTTCGTTTTTTCTTTTCTTGTGTCTTCGTCTTAATTACGTGCATATGCAAAGTCTAACGCACGTGACACGAGATGAGGCTGATTCATATCCAAGATACATGAACAATGGTTTAAAAATAGTAGGATAGCAATGGATATCAAGCCGCTTAAAGTGTATGGACGGCTGCACCACGCATGTGTGCGGTGCAGGCTGTCAAAAGTCAAGTGTTCTGGTGGCCATCCATGCACCAACTGCAAGACCAACAACCAGGCTCATCTATGTGTGTATCCCGTCAAAAACCGGAAGATGGTGGTGATGGAATCGGAGCTTCGACAGCTTCATGAACGATTGGCGTATCTTGAGTCTGCCATGGAATCGTGTGCCCGAAAAGATATGGATTTGGCACCGGTTGTGCGGGCCACTGAGAACAATATGGTGACAATCGACGGCGGTATGTTGAACGGGTTTGGAACTGACCACGATCTTCTCAGTGCTGATTATCAGAAGGAGCATCTCCAGCTTCATTTGCTCCGTTTAGCTGCGTCCAAGTTGCCTGATCGTGAGTATACGATGTTGTTGATTGATAAAGTGATGGAGATGTATTCGGCCGAGTATTATCTAATTGATTACGTGGAGCTCTGTAAGATCGTGGATAATGTCTACTATTACTTGAAATACAAGGAGATCAACCAGTCGATCTATACTCATGTTCCACAGCACTGGGTGTGTTTTCTTTTTGCCGTGATTGCGTTTGGTGAACAGTTGTTCAACACCAGATACACCGATATCGAAGACTCGCGGTACCCCGGCATCGAGTTCTACTTGTTGGCCGAACACATGTTCCGCCTTGCATCCGAAAAGATCGATTTCGTATACATACAGGGCGCCATCATGCTTGCGATGTACGCTGCCAACATATCCCACTACAACACGGTGTACAACTTCCTTGGAGTAGCTCTTCGACTGGCAGTGGCCAATGGATTCCATCGCCATATCCCGATCCCTGATGATATTGCAGCTTCGCCCAGTGACTTGGCCCACTTTCAGATCTATGTTGAAAAGGCAAAACGGATCTGGTGGACCATCTTTATCATGGAAACAACATGGGCCACTCGCACGGTGTTTTATCAGTGTACCGATACTGACGTTGACTATCCGTTGGAAAACTACTACGATATCGGTGACGGGTTTGATGTCAAGTTCTTGGACTTGAATGTGCAGCTCACCAAGAACACTGCACGGTGTCTCCGGCTCGTCTACGGTCCCAATACCCGTACGTTCTCCATCAACTATATCAATACCAGCCAGTTCAACCAGCAACTCCTTCTCACATCGGTGGTGCTGGCAATCAAGAGTCTCATTCAGAACTTTGAGGTGACGCTTCTTGCCGAGTTCGTTGGCTGCGATATCATCCAACCGCACGGCCGTAACTTGGCCAATGTCTTTTTGCGCTATAACCGGTTGGTGATTCTTGTCATTAAACCACTTATTGCTCTTATGTGTGATCCAACAGCAGTTTCGGTGGTTGACCTGCAACGCCCAGAAGCTGAGGCTGCAATCGCTAAGGGCTTGTTCTTGGCCTGCTGCAGTATCGATATGATTTCCAAACTCTATTTGAATAAAAAGTCGTTTCTTATTGGATACTGGGACTGCCAGCATATCTTCCTGGCACTCCGAGTGCTTATTGCTGCGTCGCTTGGTGGCCGAGTATATCCGCAGATTGCTCGTGGCCTTGCACTTCTTCAACACATGGCCAAACGTCACAATATCAATGCAAAGAAGTTTATGGCCCAATTGACCGAAACCGATACCAAGCTCCGTCTGGTTCCCGATACAAATTATGTGCTTGACTTTGGTGTCTCGTTAGCCACCGTTGACTTGGACTGTAAGCTCGAGATCAATTACTCAGTGCCGCTCGCCGAGTTCCGGACCAGTTCCAGGTACACTGCACACCAGTGGCCGCGCTACACCAACATTTCGCCAGAGTTCCTTGACTTAATACAGACGTTATCAGATACAAAGAAATCACCTACGATGTTCCATGAATTCAGGTGATTTACATTGCGTTATCAAAACTAAACTGGTCATCCAACGTCAACTGTTGTTCGATCATTTCGGTCCAGGGACCAACAAAATCAAGCCCGATATTACGATCATTGGCAAACCAGTCAATCACTTCACTGTCTCCCGGTAATCCAAGTGATGATGATGATGACGATGATGATGTTGTGTGGGTATTGTTCGGGATCTCGTTCCATTGATTATAACTGAAATCATACGATGGTGTTGTTGTGGGTGGATAGTCGTACTTGAACTCTTCATCTTCTTGAGATACATGTTTGGCCTTGGTCTTCATCTCAGAACACAAGTACATCAACACGTTCGAGTATCGTGTACACAAATGGAGTTCGTCCGGTGAACAGTCACGTAACGTGATGGCAGCACGTTGGATCAGCAGAATGATTTCATCGATGGTGATGAGCGAAAGCAGCAAGATCGTTGAATCAAAGTTATCAATTGAAGGTTCGGCTTCAGGTGCTGCTGTAGATGTCTTTGACGATTTCTTGTGTGTGGTGATGGTGAGATAACACTTGACAATGAACGCCACGGCCTTGACCATCCGGGTAAGCCATCGCACAGGCATGTAACGCAACAACTTGAGTCGATGGACACGATGGGCCACGAGAAGCATCTGGTTTGCAGCGTTGAAGGCTTGTTCGATATATTTGGCCAGCTTTGAGATCTCATCGAGTTTAAGGGTAAGGTTTCCTGGCTTTCTTTTGAGTCTCATCTCGTTCTTGGGAGAAGGACTCAAGGCCAATGAATAGATGTATAGTTTGACATAATTGAACTCAAAGATAAACGACTCGTGTTCAATACATTCAGCCAATTCTCGGGCAACTTTAGATGCTGGATTCAGCCAGGACTGGTGGATATTTGAAACGTTCCGTAACACTTTGTTGGAGATTGGAGCAAGAAACTGCTTGTACTTCCGGCCCCAGTTATTGATCAACGGACTGATGATCAGTAATACCGATAAGTTCTGGCGCAGGGTCAAGCTTCCAAGCTGGGCCTTGTGGCCATACAAAGACTCGTGGCCAAGCGACATGATCTGGAGCAACTCGATCTGAGCTTTCTGCGCAAGCGTAAATCGAAGCACATGTGCGGCCAGGATCCGTTTAAGTTCTTCTTCTGACATCTTCATGATTCTCAGATCGATATCCTGGCCATCTTCAGGCACATCATCATCGACTTCGTCTTCATCCAAGTCAATTTCAGAAAGCAGATGTGCAAGCATCAGATGACGACTGATATTCATCACCGAGTTGATTTCAGCAATCTGCGTCGCCAAGAACGTCTTGGTAGAGATCTCCATAAACCCCATATCCTGAGCCAAACGTACGGCTGAACCAATCAACATCCACGCCATTCGGTAACTTCTACGCATGGCTCCGAGTCCTGCCAAGTTGGGCTCGTCAGCACTCGGAGCGGCGTATTCTTCTGTCTCCTCACTCTTGTTGGCATAATCAGACCATCTCCAGTGGATCGCTCGAGGATTCCATTCGGTAAAGAGCAAAAAGGCAAAGATGGTTCCAATCGACCGGGTCAGGGCTTCAGCCCACACTGTCTGTGATATAAGACGTTGGACATAGAGCCAGAGTCGGTCATGAACCTCGATATTACGTGGAACACTGCCACTGATCCCCACATTGTTCTCGAACGGATGGTACCGTGAACTGATGGTCAATATGGCACACAAAAGAATCGGATACCCTGAAAGCACCGTGGGAGAGTGAAGAAATCGAGGAAGATGAGGAAAGAACGGATGCATTGTCAGAAAGAACAAGTCAATCAACCGTTCCGCTTCGGTTTCACTAAGGATTCCATTTGGACCACCAATATATTCGATATTTGAAAGAGTTGTCAGTGCTCGAGGCCGTGTAGCATTGGCATTTTCGGCTGCTGGTATCGTCATACGTTTGCCAGGCTTGGTGGGATTGATGAATTCAGGCACCGACATCTGTTTTTTGTTCACATGGACATTGACACGCGGTACTGGCTGTGGTGGAAGCGCAGTCTTTGCGGTAGTTCCTTCAAGCTGCTCGTGTTTTGCTCGAGCATCGATATTATCTCGTTCATCAGCTTTAGCAATGGTTCCTGCTGCCTTAGCAAGAAAAACCAACGCTCCTTCCATCGTCAGGAAATGGTTATTGCGTGTACCTGGACTTGGTTTCAGACTCGATTCTGCTTGTTCCTCTGTTTCTTGTTCTTGTTGGTTAAGGATACTTGTAACTGAAGGAAGCTTGGGTTTTTCTACCAATTCCTCAATCTCCTGTCGTTTGGCACCGTCTTCACCCGTATCATGTTTCCTCTTCCTTGTTGTAGTGACCAGTCCTCCTCGTTTCGACTCCACAAACACACAATCTTTCCGTTCTCGAAGACATCGAGCACACTTTCCTTCACGAGGATTATCCACTGGTCCCAAATCACACTTGACCTTTCGTACACGACAGTTCAAACACGCCTGGTAGTTTCTTTTGAATCGCTGTTCGTGATCTTTCATATTCATTTCCGCTTCTCGATGATTTCGATGATCCGTCGATGATCCGTCGATAACCGTTTTTCATACAGGTTTCAATCTCTTTTTTTTTCACTCATTCTACTACATTATACCTACGTTATACTATTTGCGGGTCAACTGCAACTTCTTGACTTGTTCTTCCAAGTTCTTCAACTTTGTCTGCATCTCTTCCAAGTCTTGGTTCAATCTGTTTCTTTCATTGACAATGTTGGTTTCCCATTGTCTGAATCTCTGTTCCTCAGCCTTGACTTGTTCGGTAAAGAACTTCTTCAACGCATCTTCTTCTTCCTTGAACTTGGGGTTGTACAATCTTCTTGGTTTCTTAGCAAAACTCTTCTTTGCTTCTCCGTTCTCGGTCTCTTCCTTCTCGTCGTGCTTTTCCTCTTCGTCTCCACCGAGCTTGATCGATCTGAACGTCTCGAAATGAAGTTCATTGGTCGAAAGAATCAAGTCCAACATGTTGGTTCTCAACAATAAACTTCTCAACTTCTTAAAGTCACAGTGCTGTTCGTTCTCCACTTCAATCATTCCCCATGGATACTTTCTCGCACGCACAAAGTTGCCTGGACTGATCTCGTGTTCTTCTTCGGAACCAATAATTGCAAATGGCATCGATTCAATCAACTGTTTTGAGTGCTCGGCCGATGCTGGATCGTCCAATTCCAATGGTGGCGTATAGATATTGATATCTTGCGCCTCAATCACTTCTCTTATTCTACTCTTAAACCCTTCCAATTCCAAGGGACTCAACGTGTCTGACTTGGCAATCACCGGAATCAAATTGACCCGAGTCGATAACCGTTTCATGATCTCAATATCCAATGGCTTGAGCGAGTGGCCAGTGGGTCTGATGAAGTACAAACACGCATGGACGCGCAAATCTTTCTTGGAATGTCTCGTGGGTTGTTGTTCTTGTTTCATGAACGATTCATGCTGATCATCAATGAAATCAATGATCGGAGTCCACGAATCGTGGTTGTTGACATTGTTCCCAAACCCAGGCGTATCGATGATATTTAACCGAATCTTAAAGTTCTTTTCCTCAAGCAACGCCCGAACAATATTAATCTCAACCGTTTGATGTGACGATGTAAACTTATTGTGTCTCTCATTCACATCCTGATAATTCTTAAGTGACAGCTGAAAAAGGGTGTTGATAAATGTGGTCTTCCCGAGTCCACTTTCTCCCGCCACCATCATCGTGAAGGTGGCTCCTTCTTTCGACGCGATCTTATATCTAATTGTTAGTAACAACTTTAGTCAACAAAAATAAACGTATTCAAAAAAGTAAAGGCCCATGATTAACTTCGCTTCACTTCACTTCCTGCTCTAACGTACCTTTGATTGGGTAAATTGGCAATCCCGACTGGTTCTGGCATGTTTGGTATGACGAGTTGGTTTGTTGTTGACGACTCCTCGTGAAAGATTTGTTCTTTAGAAAAAAACACTACACAAACCAAACATTACACAAAATCGAAGCAAAAGGTAAAAAAAAGTCTTTATATGCAGGATACTTTCTCTTTTTAAAACATACCACTTTGGTGCGGCGCGGCGGCGGCAGACGCCAAAGAAAATAAAAAATCGAGGGAGGGGGAAAACCGCCTACGGGGGCTAAACATCCATGCCGCAATATATAATTTAGGGTGGCGGAGGCGGGTTAAGTTTTTTTCATAGCTCCTGGAGCTTTTCCCCCCTTACGCGTTTCAATTCCTCTCTACTCTCACCTCTCTAAAACACACGAGATTTTCATAATAGTAATTCAATAAACAGTTATAAAGAGAAAACAAAATTCTTTACATAATCTATTCTTCATCACCCTTAGACTCTTGAGCGGTAGCAGCAGCACCTTGTGTTTGTTCTTCAGACTGCACTGGGGCTTCGGACAAATCGGTCCACAAGGTCAAGTTATCTCTTAACAATTGCATAATCAAGGTAGAGTCCTTGTAGGAGTCTTCGGATAAAGTTTCCAAGTCAGCAACAGCATCGTCGAAAGCTTGCTTGGCCAAGTGGCAGGCTCTGTCTGGGGAGTTCAAGATCTCGTAGTAAAAGACAGAGAAATTCAATGCTAATCCTAATCTGATTGGGTGAGTTGGAGGCAATTCAGTGACAGCAACATCGGAGGCGGCCTTGTAGGCTTCCAACGACAAGTCGGCAGCTTCCTTACGCTTTTCAGAAATAGCAAATTCTGCCAAGTAACGGTGGTAGTCACCCTTCATCTTGTAGTAAAACACCTTCAGCTCACCGGTTTGAGCAGAAGAGATAAGGTGATCAGTCAACACAGACAAAATGTCTTCACAAATCTTGGATAATTCGGTTTCAATCTTGGAACGGTATTCTCTAATCAAGGAGACTTGTGAATCATTGCCCTTGGCTTCTTCCTTTTGTTCAATCGAAGAGACAATTCTCCAAGAGGCACGACGAGCACCAATGACGTTTTTGTAGGCAACGGATAACAAGTTACGTTCTTCAACGGACAATTCTTGGCCAGAGGAAGCAACGGCTTTCATGTTTTCAACCATCTCTTCATAACGTTCAGCTTGTTCGGCCAACTTGGCAAGATAAACGGAGTCTTCACGGGAGGCAGGCATTTTTGGTCAGTGATAGTGTTTAGTGCGAGAAAGCTTCTAGTGTATTTCTAAAAGTGTTAGTAAAAGTTGTTCAACAAGGGGGGACGGCAGTCAAGTCGGAGCAGGGGCCCCGGTGACCCAAATATGTGACCCAAATATGTACGGGGCGCGGACACCTCTTTGAGTGCCGCTCCCCCAAAGTCCAAATCAATCCATCAATCAAGTAAAACTGACAACATACAGATATCTGAGGGATGCCAATGGTGGGAAAACAATTCCTTTTTGGCTAAAAAGTATGAGTTGTACGTGGTGACAGCAATAAAAAAAATGTGTGATCGACTGTTGTTGGTTCGACATTCAGACGCACTTTGGCCATTCAGCGCAAACAAAACAAAAAAACTAGCCGTCGGAACAGGACAAAAAAATAATAAATGTCGCAACTGACAAAAATGCACGACACGACATAATACGACTCAGGATTTGTTTTTTTTTTTGTTTTTTTTGTTTTTTTTGTTTTTTTTGGCCGTTCACAGGTCAGCGGGAGAAGTTGGGAGAGGTGGGCGGTTCTGGGCGGTATTTTTGGCCGCCATTATATCAATCACAACAAGTCAAACCAAAATCGAGCACCACATGAATGTAGAAGTTGAATGTAGAAGTAAGGTATGTGTGTATGTGTGTTTGTTTGTTTGTGTTTGTGTGTAAGGTGTGTGTTCATAATCACCATCTTGTCTATTGACTAAGTTGTTTTGATCTCGGATGGCATGACCCGGCGCTGAAAGAAGGCAAAAACGGCGTGGCAACGCTGTGGGACTGACAGGATTGATTGGACAGAAACGAAATGATACATACAGTTGGCGTGTATTCAAACACTATGAAATACGACAATTGACGGACTAGCAACAGGAAAAAGGATCTGCTACGGAGGTCGTTTATATTTTGTTCGGTGGTAGGGCCCAAGGGGGGTGATTACAGGTTAGGCTGGGGGGCGGGAAAAAGAGTGAGATTGCAGGTTAGTATTGTCAAAAAACAAATGTCGCGAGTCTTGGAAGTGACCTGTACATGAGGTTGCGCCACAAAACCTAAACTCGATCGCACATGTTCCTATTGGTCAAAAGTCACACGATTGACCTCGGCGTCGACTCTGTCTGGTTTACAGGTGCGAGAATGACGTCAACTACAGTACAGTATGAAACTTGGAGTATTCTTGTTCTTCTTCTTCTTCTTCTTAATCTAATTGCATCTCAGTAGTGGTAGTGGTACTTATTTTAGCAGGTTGGATCTGTTTAATCTTGATCCCAAATCTCTCATCACGTCCTAATTGAATAATCTGTTCAATAACTTGTGAATACTCACCATCTAACTTGTAGTTTGAATGGACCCAGCTTGGTGTAAGACCACCGGCCAATCTTATGACTTCGGAACTGGTTCCAACATTGTTGATGATTATCGTGGTAGAACTACGGACGTTTGGTGCACGAGTTCCACTCTTCAACAATGAGTTCAACAAAATCGACGTAACTCCCAATTGAGGCAATGGTAATTCCATGCCTGGTAAAACAGGTTTGTTCATATCCATGCCATGTTTTCCAGTTGGATTGGCACTTAATAAGATCTTGCTTAACGGTATGAACTTGGAGATCTGGATCGGTTTCGACTTGACCAAATGTCTATTCTTCAACTCACTTAATCCCAATTTGTTCTGCTTGAGATCCTGTTTGATAGCATCGAATTGAGACACGATATCTTCATCCAATTGTACAGGGTACGACTTGCTGCTGTACGCAAGCTTGAATGGGTACACCGAATGGTTCTTATCGACATCAGCAAGCAATCTTCTCAGAGTCTTCAACTTTAACTGGTGATTGACGGCGAAATCTCTGATATGAATGGTAGCTTTGGCATTGAACTCGTTCTTATTGTTCTTACCAGTAAACTGGTCGATTTCTTCCACCGTAATCAATCCTGGCTCTTCAAAGTCAGCAAACGAAGCCATTTTGATATCGATCTGGTACACTTCGCCAGGAACAACATGGAACTCATCGGTAGGGACGGCACTGGCATTGTTGGTGGTGCCTCTGTTCTTAGGAGCTTGATCGGCTTGGATCAACTCTCTGCTGGTTATACTTTTTTTCAACAATCTTTCTTCTTGATGCAGCTCGTCCCAGACCACACCCTTGAAATCTCTTTCAGCAACGATACCCTCGGCTTGACCAGCTAAAAATCTTCTTATTCTTCTCACCTTGGAACCAGGTAACACCACACAGTTGAAACTGTCAGCAATCGAATCAACCATGTTTCTGATATGTTGGCCCGAAATCTGGCCGTTGAATTGTGCTGGAAGCTTTTCAGGAGAGAGAGAAAGTCCCAACAACGACACCATCGTCTCGGTAGCAATGTGACTCGCACACAACGCATCAGCATTCGAGCCCAATAACGGACCTTCAGGCTTTGATCCTGAAGGATAAATCACCACCGTGTGCGATACTGTCGATGTGTAGCCATCAATATGGACTCCAAGCGAGATAGTCACAACATCGCCAGGAACAAACGTGTAGTTGGTATCATCATCCAATTCGGGTGAAAACCCTGAAATCAATTCGTTGACTTCGATCGACGTGGGCATCGCGATCCCCTTTTCACGTACAGTGGTGTTGTAGCCTCTGGTCAACAATTTGGACAAACACGAGTCTCCCAAAACACAGAGTTCTTGAACCGTAGCCAACTTCCCTTCGGTCTTGTTCAAATGGTACGAATCGTTGATCAACAGAACAACATACTTCAATCCCGCCTGGGCAATCTGGCCCGCCACACGGTACTTGTCCAAAACAGCATCGTTGAGCACATTCTTCTCCTTCAACAAAGTATCGGCATCGTCTTGGTGCACTGCAAGTTGCATGGTTGATGGATTAAAGAAGCGTTTGGCGATGAGTATACTTTTTTTCACTCATCTCCATCGCAGCCAAAAAAAAAATAAAAATTATAATAAAAAATTTATGCGGGTACATTTACCAGACACGAAAATTGTCTACTACAAACAGGCAGTTTGGGCACCGTAGTAAGTTCGTGGTTGATATAATGGCCATGAAAAGTAGTTGATTTGTAGTGTACATTAAAAAAAAAAAAAAAGAAAACGACAACTGCAGGATTCGAACCTGCGCGGGCAAAGCCCAAAAGATTTCTAATCTTTCTCCTTAACCACTCGGACAAGTTGCCTTTCTGTTGATGATTTTTGGTGCATAGACGAAAATTATCTGTCTGATACGGATAAGATAAGACAGGGCTTCTTGCTAGTACATTCCTTCTTCAGTATATCCATTTGACACTTGTTTGAAATTCTTGTATTAATCTTATTGGGGTATAGTTATAAATAATATAAAACATTTAACGACAATCTCCTCTCCGTATTACTTGTCTAATCCTTCTTTTTCTTTTCTCTGTTACCCTTAGGAACTCTAGCGAGCCAGTAAAGGCCAATGGCAAGAACCACATTGATGACAATAAAAGCAATAAAGATACCGTAGTTTCTCCATCTCTGACTGTAGTGGGCTTGGATCGTGGCCAAGTAATCGTTGGTGGTTGCAAGCTGACAGTATTCACATTGTCCAGTGGTGTTTGGATCTACCAAGTATCCTCCAGCAACAGACATGTACGCCTTCATGTATTCGGCACAGGTAGCTCCGTTTTCTGGCTTGAATCTCAACAATTCTCTACTTGCACAAACAACATTGTTATTGGCAGTACCCACCGCCAAAATACCCTGCACCATATAAGTCATAGGGTTACATCTGTACATGAAAATCCAGAATCTTGGGAAAAAGTTGGGGCCCGCCAAAACACCACAGAAAGTCATACAGATAGTAAACATCAAGGTGGCCAAGTTGGCAGCATTTTCTGCCAATTCGTTGAACGAAATACAAAGATGACCCATGGTAGTAATAAGACAGTAGAAAGCAATAAGGAAAAGCCACATCAACGCACCACGTTCATTCACAGAATGGGTAGGAACCGCATTTTCATAAAAGGCAATAGGATAGTACCAGCAAAAGAACCCAATCGTACCAATTCCAATTTGGAAAGGAATTTCAGAAGTGACTTGACCAGCAATAAACGCAAACCAAGAAAATGTTCTCGATGGAGCTTCTCTGACTTCATAAACTTCTCTCTGTTTGATAAAGTAAGGTAACATTTGTTCCAAAAGAGTGAAAAACTGAACAGTATAGACGAAAATAGAAAACATCTGGTTCTGTAACCCTTGAATAGAACGGTTGGCCTTAAAGAACGAGAAACCATTCAATAACGAACAAGAAAATGCCAAAAAGATCTTGGAGTAGATATATTGTGGAGATCTCCAGTTCTGTTGGATAGTTCTGTGAGTAACCAACAAGTATTGGTACCAAATAGCAGAAGCATATCTGTTATTGTCTTCAGGGGATTCAGATTTTGGAATAGTAGCCAATTCAACAGCCATTCTGTCCAATTCACGGTGTACTTCTTGGTATTCAGTCGAGTTTCTCCAAACATCAAAGTAGTTCTGGTTGGCCTTGGAACCTGGAGCAGCACCAACAACTTCCAAAATCCATTCAGCAGGGTTGGCTTGAGGAGGACACTTGTGAGCACCGTACTTTTCAAAGTAGTTGATCAACGTAGAACAGTTTTCACCCATATCACCAAAGTAAACGGTCTGACCACCCTTTTGCATAAACAACAAACGGTCAAATTCAGCCAACAACAAAGCAGAAGGTTGATGGATGGTACACAAGATAGCTTGACCATGGTCACACAACTTTCTCATCAACTTACAGATCGACCAAGCAGTTTGCGAGTCCAAACCAGAAGTAGGTTCATCCAAAAACAACAACAACTTTGGCTTAGCAACCAATTCAACACCAATAGTCAATCTCTTTCTTTGTTCAACATTCAAACCTTCACCAGTAACACCAACCAACGCGTCAGAGTAAGCAGTCATTTCCAAAAGATCGATAACATATTCAACATAGTCATCCTTTTCCTTCTTAGAAACACTCTTTGGTTGTCTCAAGTAAGCAGAGAATCTCAAGGCTTCACGGACAGTAGAAGTAGGCAAGTGGATATCTTGTTGTTGGACGTAACCAATCGATCTTTGGAAAGAACTATCCAAAGATTGGCCATTGACCAATCTAACACCATCAGTAATAACACCAGTAGTCACACGTTCAGACAAACAGTTCAACAACGTTGTCTTACCAGCACCAGAAGCACCCATCAAAGCCGTCAATTGGCCTGGTTTGACCCAACCATCAACGTGGTTCAAAATAACTCTGTCTTCCGACTTGATTTTAACTTGATAAGTCAAGTCTTTCCAGTGGAAAATGTTTCGTTGAGCCAAGTCAGCACTAGAGTCAGACAAGTTCTTAGCGTTGGCGTAGGAAGCATCGACTTCATCCTTAAAATCAACCTTTTCCTTGGGTCCATCTTCAAGAGAAGGACTGGCGTCTCTCTTTTGACTCAAGTTGGTTCCGGCTTTCTTGTGTTTTCTAATGGTAGATTGTAAGAATAAAGCAACTTCACCCTTTTGCATAGCACCCTTGTTTAATTCAGTGATGCTAACGTAAATGATCAAAAAGGCAATGATAAACACAAAGGAAATACCAACGTTTCTCCACTTGTGGCCATGGCTGTAGTCGTAGGATAATTTCAAAAAGTCCAGACCATTAACAGTGTTTTGACCTGGCTTGGAACCAACCACAGAACAAATGACCGAATCAGAAAGACTTTTAGAGTATTCAGGACCAGAAGGAACAAACGTGGTACATTCAAACTCTCTGCCAGAGAATTCGTTAACCATCAACGATTCAAACACATAACTGACGGGGTTGATGTAGTAGATCCACTTTGACCAGCCCAACAAGGTTGGTCTGGGGATAACGAACCCGGTGTAGATAATCATACCTGTTAACAAAAAGGCAGCAGGTGTCATGGCACCAGCAATCGAAGTGAAAGTAGCACCCAACGTTCTAAAGAAATGGGACATCACCAAGGTACACAAGAAACACATAAGCCAGTAGAAAAAGAAATGACCAGCGTCTCTTCTAAAGTTACACATAAAGTACATTGTGATGTTGAAAGCAGCCGACTGGAGGATCTTGACGGGCATTTCTGTGATGATACTGGCCGCTGCATCGGCTGATGGACGATACAAGGCGTACTTCTTGTGCTTTTCAACAATTGGTCTGGCTTCAAAAAGAGCCAAGATTTCAAGCAACGACGAGAACGCATTAAACAAACAGGCAAAGAACAAGGCAGAACCACGGTAGAAAAAGGTGGAGGTGGTATTTGGTTGGTTGTAGAACACCGATGAAAGAATAAGAGCCATAATAAACTGGCCCACCACCATAAAGATAGGAATTGACGGATTCCCCTTCATTCTCAAGTAGTTTCTGGCCATAATGTATCTGACTTGCATGAGGAACGAAACGGTGTACGCAGACTTTGGCGATAAGTGGTCACTTTGCTTAGCAACGTGGGAGCTGTGGTAAGCTTCTCTGACGTTGGAGTGTTCGACTTCAGCAAAGTGAGCATCAATCTTGTTGACCAAAGTGGCGTATTCAGGAGAAGCCTTCCAGTAATTGTAGAAATCCAAAGAGGATTGAGGAACCTTGGATTCAAAGCCTGGACGAGCGATTCTTTCACTTGGATTAGTTAATGAAGTCAAGAAATCAGCCGTGGTTTGTCTGTCGGGACATTCCCAACCCATATTGATAAAGAATTCCTTAGCTTCATTGGCCTTACCGAAAAAGATCTGGTAACCTTCGTACAACAATACAACATTGTCAAACAAGTCGTAGGCATCTTGAGAACATTGGTAGATGGCAATCAAAGGTGTAGCTTCCAAGAGCACGGACGAGGTCTTCAAGGCCCGAATGAATTCCAACGCAGTCGCAGCATCCAAACCTCTAGTGGCATTATCCCAACATTGCAAGTTGGCACCACAAAGCGAGGCTTCCGCAATCGAAACTCTCTTACGTTCACCTCCAGAAACCCCTCTGACAAAATCATCACCAACATTGGTGTGTCTGGTGTGCGATAAACCGTAGGTGGCCATGTAGACTGCGGCAATGTGTTTGGCATAGGCTTCTCTGTTGATATCACCTCTGTTCTTGGGGGTTTTCAATCTAGAAGCGAATTCCAACGTATCGCCCACCGTCAAGTGTGGAAAATGAGTATCTGTTTCAGCTGAGTAAATGACATCACCTCTAAAGTTTGTTTCGATATCTTTTGGGGTTAAACCATCGTAAGTGATTCTGGATTCTTCGCCAATATGGAACCCGTACGTATGAGCAGAAATTGTCTTCAAGAGTGTTGAACAACCGGACCCAGGTCTTCCTAAAACAACCGTGACTTCACCTGGTTTCATAATGGCGTCCATAGGTTTAAGAATATCGAAATAATGTGATTCATCTTGTTTCTTAAAGTCTCGAACAAAGTCAGTAATGGCCTTGTACGCACCATTAAACACCGTGGGCTGGTAATCAAAGTCAGATGCAATCCCGTACGCTCTCAAGTCACGATACGCAATCCCCAACTTCGAGGTCTGGTAATAGTCGGGATCGGAATTGTACAACTTACGCAAGTTCTTGACCCAATACTTGGAATTGAAGTTTTCACTGTCAGGATTCAACGAGTCTTCAGGAGCATCAAAAGGAGCAATGCCTGGAATCTGTGACATGTGTGAAAGATACTTCTTAAGTCCAATGGACGAAGCAGTATCTTCTTGTTTGGTATATGTTCTGGCAAGCTCATGGATATTGTGGGAGACAACGCCATCGAAACCATCGTACTGATTGATGGATTCGGTCTCGAACGAGTCTTCCTCCTTCACTTTTTCGTTGGAAATACTCGTAGACATATTTCCACAGACTGAAAAAAAAAAGAGTAAGGGTTTTGCGATAACTGGAATGAAAGGGGAGACAGGGAAGAAAGGAACCTATTTATACGTGATGAATCACCGCAACGATTTTGCAGCAGGAATATCCTGCATCTGTTTTTTGTTTCTTTTTTCTACCCTTTTTTTTTTTTTACTTTTCCTGTTTTTTTTTTGTCTATCCGGATAAGACGACATAAACACCAAGAACTGAATATTGGTCTCAGTCCGGGGCGGAGCCTCAAACTCAGTGGCGATTGCCATAACCGAGGGCAACTCAATGGCCAAGAATTCACCCAGTCTCGGCACACTTCAACACCACTCGTTTTGTTAGTGACGAATGACTCTTTCTTGTGCCTCGACTCGATATTTTATTTTGGTTACTGCCCAAACAGGACACACTTGTTTTGATGTGCGGCTGGAGACATTTTTTTTTTGTCTGATGTAACATCTAATTATTCCCGTTGCCACTCTCCCGTTTCTCCACCGTCCCCTCCTTATTGTTACTCGGAACGGATATATGTCGTTTTGGAAAATGTCTCCGATCCTATTCTATTATCCGTTTCCGTCTCCGTCTTCTATGCATTGGGTAATATCTATAACTGACGATCCTAGACAATTATCAATTACTCTTAAAAGCACCAGTTTCCGTAAATATCAACTGACTTCTTTCTCTCACGATTAATTTCCATTTTTATAAATTGGTCCACTTCCAAATTGCAACCTCGACGATAAGATTAAAACAATCATTAATCAACACCGCCACCAAGTTACATTGTGACTCGAACTGATGTGTCTGGTTAGAGTTGAGAAGTCTAACAGTTGCGGAACGGAGTGAGTCACTGAGTTAATGGACCGACACCTCTCCGGATAAGAATCAGGATTATTGTCGTCTTCCGTCCCGTTAAATCCCGATAAGAGAGGTATCCTTAAGCACGTGGATTTGCTGACAAATCATTACTAATCAGCCATCCATCCCATTCTCCACAACTTTATTAAGTCCGCCCCAACCTCCACCACCAAAATGTCGTGGGAACAAGTCAAGTTCAGTTTGGCTCCACGGGCCAAAGGGTCGTACCTTATCACCGACGAGATTCTTCGTCACATTCCCCAAATCAAACAGTACGAAATTGGCGTGCTTCATCTCTTTCTTCAGCACACAAGTGCTGGGCTTACGCTCAACGAGAACTGCGATCCCGATGTGCGCAGCGACATGACGGCGAGTTTGGACCGCATGGTTCCTGAAGGCGATTTCTACGTCCACGCCGACGAGGGGCCTGACGATATGCCTGGCCACGTTAAGAGCTCAACCGTCGGTGTTGATCTCACCATTCCGATTTCCAACGGCCAGCTCGCTACAGGAACCTGGCAGGGCATTTGGTTGTGTGAGTTTCGCACCTACAAACACACGCGCCGCATCGTGGCGACACTTAACGGTCAAAAGAAATTATAATTCATTACTTAATTTGTTTTTAGTTTTCGTAGATGGAAATGCTATAATTCCGCAACACGTCGTCGGTCTGGAGCTGGAGCTGCTCAGCAGTGGCAGTCAACAGCCTCATCTCACGCTCAAGCTCATCGTGGCGAAGGTTCCACCAGCCACTGTGGCGTAGACATTTTCGCCGATCAAGAACACAAAGATCACGGAACCATTGCTCGTCGTTTTGCCGGGTAGAAAGAAGCTCGGCTACATTGACAAGAAGGAGCTGCGAAAGGCGAGGATTGGGCAGATCAGGGGTGTTCTCTTGCAGACCGTTATGTACATCGTTTTGCATCATCGGTTTCTCTTGCAGACCGTTATGCACGCCATTTTGCATCTCCTGTTGCACCCCATGCTTATTTTCGCGCTCGCGCTCGCGCTCGCGCTCGTACAAACATAAATCCACTTTTTGCTTGCGTTTCCCTCCCGCAAACTCAGGCATGTTTCCAAGCGTCTCGTGGACCTGTTTAATTTCGTCCCTTATATGTGTCAAGTGTAGAAGACGTGTCTGACATGCGTTAATTGCTGTATCCACCTGCGTCTTTCTCTGCATAATTTCCTGCAACTCTTTTCTCACTGTTTCTGGAAACCGCGCTACGTCGCCGGTGGCATTGAAACACACCACTTCAGGTAGTTCCGGGAACTTGGTGCCTAGTTCAGCCAATTCAGCATGTGTACCTGCGTGTTGAAGTATTTTTTGTATCTGCAGTGGAAGCAAACCTCCTCCTTCCCCTTGCAGATGATGCTGATGACCACGACGCTCCAAGCTTCGGCGCATGAACTCGATGCCGTGAGGCTCACCACAATACTTGGAATCGGCGGCAATTGGCTCAAAGCAGCCGTCTAAGCGGCACTTGCGCTTCCAGCACGTGGTGCCAACACCCTTCCATGCACAGAACTTGCAGTAGAAGCGGGCGATGAGCGGCAGGTACCGCAGCTCGACTTCCATGCATCGGAAATGGAACCAGTCCTCGCATCCATCGCAGAGCACCATGAGCTCGCCGTTATCGGGCTGACGACATACACAGAACAATTCCTCGCTGGCAAGATTGAACCGTGCCGCGCCGCTATACTTTTTGTACTCCCTAGCGATGTCGTCGTCCTGCGCCGGCGGTGTCCTTCTTTTCTCGTCCATAGTTTTATTTTTCTCATTATGCAAACACGCTGCCCGATATGCTCCCGGTCGGTGAGCCACCACCTTCTAGAACGTCACGTTAATTCATGTTTGGATACGCAGGAACTGCTGCACCTGCAGCTGCAGGTACAAACATCACCACAGCTGTCACCGCTGCAGCAGCCACAAGTGCTGCTGGTGCTGCTGCTGCTGCTGCCGCCGCCGTCACACAACAACACGTTCTCGGCTCTTGGTTTGGTCCGTGACAAGCGTAAACGCGAGAGAAGCCTGTTGACGCAATTACTAAACCGGAAAAGGGTCAAGGAAGAAATAGATGCAAAAGTTGACGAGGTTAAAGATAGAGATGAAAAATATGTCAAGCCAGAAAATGACGTTAAAGACGATAAAGCCGAGATCGAGCGGCTTCGTCAATTATCTACAATTCCGCTTCCACACCGGCTCCGGCCCACATCGCTCGACGATTTTCTCGGTCAAGAAACGCTTCTTGGTCCGCAAGGAATACTTCGGCGCGCCATTGACGCACAGAACATTCCATCATTCCTTCTTTGGGGTAGTCCTGGAGTTGGCAAAACGACGTTGGCGCGACTTGTGGCGCAGAGCAGTGACTGTAAGTTCGTGGAGCTTAGCGGCGTTGAATCGAGTGTCAAACGGCTCAAGGAAGTGTTTGTGCAAGCCGAAAACGAGCAGCGGCTCACGGCGCGGCACACGATCTTATTCTTGGACGAGATCCATCGCTACAACAAGCCGGCGCAGGATATGCTTTTGCCGGTGATTGAGCGTGGCATTGTGACGGTGATTGGTGCTACCACTGAAAATCCATCGTTTGTGCTTACCAACGCGTTGCTTTCACGAATGCACACATTTATCATGGAACCCATGGCTGCCGCGACGATCGCGCGTCTTTTGAGCCGCGCTTTGTTCCATCTCAATACCTTGCGCAAGAAAGTTTGGCATCTTCACTACTTTTCCCTAAGTAAAGATGCGTTTGTGTACATTTCAGAGCTCGCTCAGGGCGATACGCGTACTGCTCTTAACTTGCTTGATGCCGTTAATGCTCATTTGTCTACCAAGCAGTACAAAACGGACCAGAAAATGGGCGTGGTTCACGTTACTCAAAAAATGCTAAATCCGATATTTGAGTCACGTGACTTTCTGCAACAATACGATAAGTCCAGCGATAATCATTACGATACGATAAGTGCGTTTCACAAGTCGGTGCGAGGGTCCGATGCCGATGCCGCGATGTTTTATCTTGTCAAGATGCTTCGTGGCGGCGAGGATCCGCTGTTTATTCTCCGACGAATGCTTGTAATTGCGTCGGAAGATATCGGTGTTCGTGATAGTTCGGTGCTTCCGTTTGTGGTGGCTGCGAAAGAAGCAGTGGAGTTTGTGGGGATGCCTGAAGGTGAGATTGTGCTTGCCCACTGTGCCGTGAAGCTTGCACGGGCACCTAAGAGTACCAAGAGTTACCGGGCATTGAGGCTGGTGCAGCGGCTTTTGAGCGAGGAGCCGGAGATAGCGCGGTTACCGGTGCCGATACATCTACGTAATGCACCGACAAAGCTTATGAAACAGTTGGGGTACGGTGAAACGTACCGCTACAACCCGCTGTTTGAGAATGGCCAGGTGAAACAGAGGTACCTCCCCGAAGAAGTGGGGGAGAGGGTGTTTGTGGAGGAGCGACATTTGGGGGTGATGAGAGATGGGGGTGTGGGGGATGATGTTTATGAGCGAGTGGAGGCGGTGGAGAGGGAGTATGAGGAGTATAAGAGGAAGCGACGCCCACCCAAGCCGTCGAGCTTGGGTCGGAATAGCGAGAATCTTAACAACGCTACCGAGAAAAATAGTGAGAATAGCGAGAATCTTGAAAACTCTACCGACAATACCGAGAAAGCTACCGAGAAAAATAGTGATAATAGCGAGACTTGTCAGAAAAATAGCGATATTGCCAAAGATACTGATAAGCTTTCTGCTGGTGCCTTTTCTTATGACGAATTCCTCACCAAAGAAGAACAACCACAATATTTTGACGGCGACGAATACGATCAATATTCTGACGATCCGGACTGTACGTCCAACTTCAATCGCGCGTACGATGAGTTTTTGGATCCTGATTCGCAACCCGATTACTTTTAATGTGTGGCCGGTTTGCTTTGGGTGTGGTAAGTAGGTAGAACATAATCAATCCATAACTAACAGCAGGACGTAGGTGACCTTCCTGGCGTGATAAATGAGACGGTGGTGGGGGCAGGCGGCTCAAAAGTGGAGGTGCAGATGGAGACCGTGGGGTTTGTTCCCTCGTACAATATTGCACCCACCGATGTGGGGGTGATAATGTACCAGAGTCAAACATCCGCCACGTATGTGGCGGAGTCGCTGCATTTCGGACTTCTTCCTCTGTACTCATCGCCGTCCTCCACGCGAGACCTCCACAAACTCCAGTCACAGTTCTTCAACTGCCGTAAAGAGACATTAAGCAAACCACATTCAGTGTGGACAGCGCCACGTCTGGGTCTGCGATGTGTGGTTCCTGTAATGGGATACTATGAATGGCACAAGCTGGGCGAGAAACGGCCCCATTTCGTCCGTTCAACCACGCAACCACTAATGTTTTTAGCAGGACTTTATGGCCATAATACAAAGTACGGATCGGGCACGTTTTCATCATTTACAATTGTCACTGGACCTGCGCTTGACGATGATTTGGCGTGGCTTCATCCTCGCAAACCGCTCGTGCTTGTTCCTGGAACAGAAGCATGGACCCAATGGCTCGATCCGAACGAATGGTCAGATTCATTATTAAGTGTGTTAGATCCAGCAAAGGGCTACGAGCTGGTAGTAGCACACGCAGTATCGCGTGACGTGGGAAACCTGAAGCACAATGCAAAGTATTTGATGGATGAAGTGAAAAAACAACCGACAATCACCCTGTTTTTTAAGAGAAGAAAAACAGAAAAGGAAGAAATAAAGAAAGAACCACAATTAAAGCAAGATTCATTTGAGTTGGCAGACCTTGATGATCGTGACGAAGTACTGAAACTCGAAGATTTATAGTCAACCTTTGTATCAATAAAATTTCAGACATTTTTCATGCAGACATTTTTTCATGCAGACATTTTCCGCACCAGAAATTTTTCACTTTTGTTTCCATTGACTTGTTCAACCATCATGTTTAAACGGTGTGTACGTCTGTACCTGGCACCACGGTACCTCAACCCTCACACGTGGCAAGGGCTTCCTGCAGACCAAGTGTTTGAGTTACACGAGCAGCGCAAAGTAGCGCTCGGCGAAAAGTATAATCCCAACGACGACGAACGGTTTGCGGTGTTGGCGACGGTTGGAGCGTTGAAAAGCGGTACTCAGTCGCCATTGGAATACGTGTATGCTATTGATAACTTCAAGGAACGTGTGATGACCGATACGCCGTCAAAGTTGCGTGGTCTTCCGCCCAAACGCAGCAATGTCTATGTTAAGCCTGTGGGACAAACAGCAATGGAACAAAGACGCATTGACGAACTTACGCGGATAAGTGCGTACGAGATGCCGTTGTTGGCCAAGTATCGCCAACCGTACGTTCCAGCAGCTAAAAGTCCGCTTCGGATCACGTACCAATCTGATTTCAAGGATGTTAGCAGTACCCCCTTTAACCGGAAAGTGATACTTCGAGTAAAAGTGTCTGAATTGGAGTTGACTGCGCCACAAGTCCATAAGTTACAGGTATTGGCTGGAAACAAGTACAATTTCGACACAGATACGTTTACGTTGAAGTGTGATCAGTTTGAAGAAACGGCACAGAACGTACGCTGGTTGGTCGACACCACCAACACATTGGTGGCTGCTGCAAGAGATGCATCCGATACCTTTGCTGATATTCCATTGGATCGGAGACACATGCGCCAAAACATCAAGAAAAAGCGTGTGGCGTTCCCTGAAACATGGAAAAGACCCGAAGACGCGCCTGTCAAAACCCATGCCATTGTAAATAAGTTGGTTGACGGTGTTAAACGTAAGAACGATGAGATTTATATCAACGGCTTTAGTTTATAGTGTGTTATTTTTTTTTTTGTATATATGGTGATATTGGGAGTGCACGACCTTTTAAAACAACAGACAAAAATTAACATTGACGTTTTTACCACACTTACAACACTTTTGATGACACACACAGCATCAACAACGCTCGATGATATTATTGATGAGCTTAAGCTTACGTACGACTCGTCACTTGGACTTCTTGATGGTGATGCGGTGCGGCAAATCCCGAGCATCAACACATTACTCAACCTCAAGAAATTGTTAGCGAACTTGGCTCGAGAACTTGTGGAGGTGGAACAAACAGATTCTGCGGTGCTTAAACAGATTAGAGTACAGACAGAAACCGATAGTGAACCTCCAGAAAACATCAAACAAGAAGAAACAAACGAAGAAACACAAGAACCAACAACAACAATAACACCAACCCCCAATTCCCATGATGATCCCGTACCGCCAGTGCAAACGGGGTCGTACTCACAGAACAACGATACAAGACTTAAGAACCCGAAATCAGAGTTTGTTACTTCACAAACGCTCTCGGCCCTGGCGGTGGCTGAACTAGGACTCTTTAGCGAAGACAACAATGGCTTGGAGACCCAGGGTAAAGATTACCTCAAGAAAAAGTACGGAGTGGCGTCGTACCCCGAACGTGACCTCCAAGATATGCTTCCAGGCACAATTCCCAACATTGACTTTTCGAAAACTAAGGCTCCCAGTAACCAGGTACAGTTCACGACGTTCCAGTCGTATATCGAGCTGTATTTCCGGCCGTTTCTGAAGGACGACATCAAGCATTTGAACGAGAGCGATATCAACGTGCCTGGATTCAGCAAGAAGGAGTACGATCCCGATATCACACCATACATAATCCCGAAGCTCGGGCCCATATATGCCGATGTGTGGGCCGACGAAGATGCTGCGCTCGGCACGAACCTCAACACGCCGCAGTTCCATCGCAGCTTGGAGTCGTACATGCCACGCGGCGCAATGGACGGGATCACGGACGAAACGCTTTATTCAGAAGAGATATCGTGCGGTCCGCTTTCGTCACGGCTCATTTCAGCGATTCTCAGTACCCACGAAGGTATGGACGACGACGACGAGCCAATCCGGCAGTATGATGACGATAATGTGGCGACCAAGATTGACGATAAGATCACGGCCGAAGTGAATGATTTCTACTCGATTGAAGAACGACTCAAACGTGAGCTCAAGTATATTGGGATCTTTATGAACTTGCCGAGCAGCAACAGCAATGGCGATAGCGACACCACTAAGAAACACAAGCTGCTGTCAATCATCGACAACGACGAGTGGCTTGCGAGCAAAGAGGACGACGAGGTATGTGCAGAGATGCGGCAGCTCCAGCGCCAATTACGTGAATCGGTGGCCCGAAACCGCGACAACCGTAAGAAACTCGTGCCGATTGTCGAGGAACAGATTGCGTACCAGGAATATCTGCATATCTTGGACGACTTGGACAAGCAGGTGGACCAGGCGTATATCAAGCGACTCAAGGCCAAGAGCAAGAAACGGAAACTCGACGCAGCACCACTGCAACAACAGCAACAACCACCAAACGTCAACAGTGGGCTCCGGGTGTTATTGGAGAAACGTCGGCGATGGATCGATAATATTGGCGGGCTCTTTGCGGCGCCCGAGCTCATGAAACGAGTTCCTGCTGAACTGGTATTGGCAAAGGAACTCGACGAAGATGATGACGATACAGATATATTATAAGCATTATATATATAGCTACTACAAAGACATGCCCTTTTGTAGTTCGGTCAATGACGGTAAGGTTTTGACGTTGCCCACTGCTGCAAGCGCAAGAGGCCGGTCACGAAGGCGATAGTTGGCCCAGTCGACCACGTCTTGTTTAGTGATGGCTTCAACACGAGCAAACACATCTTCAGGCAGGAGCCGGAACCCGGTGTTGACGAGCTGACGGCCGATATCTTCAGCAATAGCGGTCGAATCGTCCAACGCAAGCAACAACAGAGCTTTGAGTTGAGCTTTGGAACGTTCCACCTCGTCTTCCGAGACGTTTCCGTGTTTCAAACGGGCCCATTCGCGTTGCACTGCATCCACAAGAAGACGAAGATTCGCATCGCTATCGGTGGTGAAATAAATACCCATAAGACCCGTATCGGCGTACGAAGTGGTGTAGGCCATGTATGAGTTGGCGATGGCGGTGTTGCGAGGGCCGCCCGTGGATGCTGTGACTGCCAATGGCGATGGAGAGTTGGAGCCAACGCCCACCGAGCGGTCCCATGTTCCAATGATTCCGTTCGCCACCAGAGCTGTAAAGAAATCAGGCGCAGACCAACTCACACCTTCAACTGCCAACGCTACGTGGGTTGTAGGTAACGAGTCGTCCTGGATACGAAGCTCGTTGCCGTGGAATACTGGTAAATCGCCTCCGTTCTGATGGAAAGGAACCACGCTGGGCTGAACATGGCCAAAGAACTGGGTGCCCATCTTGACCAAGTCGTCGTGATCAACTGCACCAACCCCAATCAATGCCATGCGATCGCCACGGTAATTCGTGGTGATGTAATCGACCAAATCCTTGCGGTTAATTGTCTTGATGAGGTTTCGTGGTCCCAAGATCGTTCTTCCTAAATCTTGGCCTTTAAAAGCTACTGCGTGGAGATGATCAAACACCACTTCATCGTACATTTTATCGACCTCGTCGCTTTCCTGGAGAATGACATGGCGTTCGTTCTCGATTGCTCGTGGTTCGAGTCTTGATTTCGTCAATAGGTCGCTCAAGATATCGACATTCTGCGCAAGATCACTGGCCAAGCATTTGGTATAGTAAACGGTGTTTTCTCTGGAAGTATAAGCGTTGATCTGAGACCCCAAGTTCTCGATCTCGAGCTCCAACGTGTGTTGTGTACGTTTCCCAGTGCCTTTGAATGCCAAATGTTCAAGGAAATGAGCAGTGCCACTGCTCTTGGGCGTATCGGCGCGAGACCCAGCGTTGATCCACACCCCAACCGTGGCAGAACGTGTGCCTGGCATCGTCTCACTCGCAACAGTAAGTCCATTGGGAAGCACGGTGGTTCGATACGCGGCAGTAGCAAATCGTCTGGCAATATTCATAAGAAAAGTGATGATTAATTGTGCGAGTTTTTCGGTCTAGACTGAATATGAATATATGGTGAAATGAATGATGATGATGATGATGATGATGAATGATGGTGAATGATGATGATGATGTTGATGTTGTTGATGTTGATGATTCTAACGTTTCTAATGATTGATGTTTGAGGTTATTGTGGTGATTTTTTTTATAATTATAGAAAATTGTAATAATTTAAGAATAAAAAGAAGAAAAGCATAAAGAAACAGAAACAAATATAAAAGACAGAAGCAACATCAACAAATAACAACAACAACAACATCATCAACATCATCAACATCACCATCAACATCATCAACAACATCAACAAACAACATCATTAATTCATCATCATTCATCATCATTCATCATCATAGAAAATGTGCGAAAAAACCACCCGAAAATCTAAACACAAACAACCATCTTTCATCACATCTACACATCGTTACTATGTACACATCACCTGCAGTTGTGATTGACAATGGCTCGTACACCACCAAAGCTGGGTTTGCTCTGGAAGATATTCCGTCGCTTGTGTTTGCACTGAACTACGTTGAGGTTGACGGCACCACGCTCGTGGGCGACGAAAACATCTATGCCCACCCCAACACCGATATCATGACCCTTATGGATAACGGACTCGTCTATAACTTTGATAATATCGTCCACAACTGGAACCACGTCTACCAAACCATCGATAACAATAACGCAATCGATCCTCGTGAGTTTCCGCTTGTCCTCACCGAACAGCTGTGGAACACCGCCAAAAACAAGTTGACCACCGCCCAAATCGTGTTTGAAACATTGGAAGTGCCCATTTTCCTGTTGGTCAAGTCGCCACTCGCTCAGTTGTACCGTGCCGGCAAGAGCACGGGCTTGGTGGTCGATATCGGCGCCCAATGTGCTTCCGTCACACCTATATTGGACGGTGTGATTCAGAACAAGAGCTCGTTTCACTCAAAATATGCCGGTGACTTTGCTAATCTCCATGTACTTCATTACTTGCGTCTGAAATGCCCCGAACTGGCGTTGGTTCCACTGAAATTTATCAATGCTTCGCCGTCGTTCAAACAGTTTTATATCTCCCACAACGTGTTGCAGGAATACAAGAGCCTTTCGCTCAGTTACCAGCTCCAGGACTACCAGTTACCCAACGGCTCCCATATCAACGTCGCTGATCTGCCCAACTGCTTAGCCAACTTGTTCCAACCAAACCTCCACCAAATTCCTGACGTGTTGGTTCCAGAACCCGTGGTCGATAAACCACACACGCACGGCTTGACCAACTTGGTATTTTTGAGTTTAAAGAGCTTGGAACTGGTGTTGTTGCCCAATGCAAGCGATACGCACGCCCATAACAAGTTTGCGCGGTTCAACGAGACATTCAAGGCATTATTGCTGAATATCCTCGTCACCGGCGGCCTGGCGCTCGGCAGCGGGCTCGCCGACCAGCTCCTCAACGATTTACGGGTGCTTACCCCCAAATACTTTCCCAACTACGCCTATTCGCCATACACAACTACCATGGTGGGCCCTCAAGATTCAAACGAATGGGAACGTCATTTCCGGGCCTGGATGGGCGCATGTAACTTGGCTCTGATGCTCAATGATCCCAACGAAGAGTCAAGCAGTGTCAGTATTGCGTTGGACAACTGGTTCGTCACCAAGGCCGACTACGAGGAGTTGGGCGAAGACTTGATCTTGGAAAAGTTTAAATAAACCTACTTGTAACAATACACATTACTATTCCTTCCATGCAACGTACTTTTGGTCGTACTTTGACAAGTCGCCGTGTGAAGCCAAGATCAGCAGAACCTTAGCAGCAACCCCGAGTTTGTTGTTGGTAACATGACGGAAATGTGCCACGACTTCGTTCGGGGTGGGAAGATACGCTCTGTTGGAACCATCGGAACCAGTGACGTACGCTGCAACATCGACGTTACGTGGCAAGCCCATGTGGTACGGATACTGTTTGTAGTCGATGTTGAAGTAGGAGTTGATCAATGGTGAATCAAGGGTAGCAGTATGCTTTGACTTGGCCGTAATTTCCTTGAGATACTCCACCGAAACGGTCGAAGGAGTGTTCCATTCAGGATACGCTGGTTCTTTAATTTTATTGATAAGTTTATGGCTCACACCCTTAACAAAGTCGTTGTTGGTAGGTTCAACATTGACGATATTGGTAGCAGTGACGAGCTCGAGCTCCAACTGTTGCTTGATGGTATTGGTGAGTCCACGGTTCATCAACTCAAATGCGGTTTTCAAGCTCGACATTGGTTTCACTTCAAGTTTGGCCAACGTACGTTGAGCAAATGGCGATCCTTCTTTGTTCAAGTAGTCAAAGATTTCATCGACACTCAGTTGAGAGAACGCGGTGTTGATGATCTTTAATTCATCGGTGGAAAATGGAAATTGATAATTTTCAGGCAATTTCGATTCAGCAAACTCCTCAATCGCCTGGTTGACTTGAGCAAAGTACTCAGAGGCAGAACGTACGGTTTCAGCAGCAACAGTACGTTGATCATTGACGATTGGTGGTTGTAAGTTCGATAACCGATTGATGAGGTGCAGAACCTTTTCTGATTGAACATAATGCGTAGCAAAGCCCACCATGTACGCATCCAAGCCCGACAAAACATCGCCAGTCATGGCGTAGTAGTAGCCCAACTTATCGTCCAAACGAGGAAGAAAGAACGTGGTGCCAACATCGGGAAAGAACCCAATATCCATTTCAGGCATCGCGAGCTTGGTACGTTCGGTAGCCACGCGAAACGGAGCATGAACAGACAAACCCACACCGCCACCAAACGTAATGGCATCCATCACCGCAACGTACGGCTTGCTATACGTGGCAATGACGTAGTTGAGGTTATATTCTTTCTGGAAGAAGTCGGCCGCATAGTGAGGGTTACCAGCGACAATCTCAGCAGCACAGCGAGCAACATCACCACCAGCACACAAAGCCTTGGGCGAGTTCAGCGTAAGCACCACGACGTTAGCAGCCAGCGACTTGGCGTACTCGAGCAACCGCGGCGTGATGCGCTCGACCATCTCGGTGTCGAGCGAGTTGAGTTTGGAAAGACGATTGAGAGCAATCACACGAGCTGCATTTTTGTTGGAAAAGATAACCGAGTCCTGGGCGTGTGCAAGCGACATGGTACGGATACGGGCAAAGGAGGATGATGTGTTGATATGGCCGATTCGGCTGAGACCCCTGAACATGATGGTGTGTATAGAATTGTGGGGTGAAAATTTTCACGTGAAAACATCGACTCCATTGGCGAGGGCCCCAATTGGTTGGGCCGAGACAATCTCAAACCATAAACTGAACGATTGGCGAAAGTTCAAGATGAATAAGCCAATTAGATTAAAGAATTGTCCACAATGACTCAAATGACTCAAATGACTCAAATGAGTCATTTGAGTCTTGCTACATTTTATCTCTATTTCAGCTTACATTAATTATGATTGATTTTATGAATGACTCAATGATTCAACGAATGATTTAATGAAAGAGTTACAGACTCAATGGCGAGGAACGAGCCATTGAGTCCTTGCCATTGAGTCGTTATATCAACGAAAACCTTCCTGTCAATGCACACTTTTCTCTCATTCTGTACTGGTAAAACATTCCCGTTTGGTACGAGCCCACCAACACCAATTCGCCCAAGAACCCCAACTCGAGTCTATTCTCGCGTCCCTGGACTTCCGGAAGCTTAATACACGCAAACGAGCGTCGTGGCGGCTCCCATAAGTTCTCGATGTAGTTCTGGTACGGCAACCGGCGGATCAATGTCTTGGTGTAAGTATTGTTGAGTAATTTCAAGCTTGTTCGGCGTGCTAAGCGCAGGTACGAACTGCTATCGTCGTGTTTGTTTGTAAGCAAGTTGCCCAAGTTCTCGTTCAAGTCATCCAGCAGAAGCTCCTCATCGTCGTCATGGGACTCGTCGATCTTGAACAAATGGATCGTATTGGTTTCGGAACCAGTGGCCAACACCGTACAGTCGTCATTGAAGCTCAAGGCATTGACTCGTGCCACGCCGTGGCCCCGACGAAGGCTGAGGGCTCGATGGACTTGGAGGTTTGCCATATGGAACACTCGAATGATTGTGCCCTTGACCGATGCTGTGGCTATGGCAGAACCATCGTGAGCAACCCGAATCTTGGCGAGCGGCGAGTTGTGGGCCTTGAACACTACGCGAGGCTGGAGCTCAAGTGCATCGTATACCACGAGCCAGCCATCGCCATCGCGCTTGATGGTATCCAACGTTACATTGTGGAGCTTGGAAAGTGGAGATGACTTGTCAATCAAAGAATCGTAGAACAAGTCCTCATCGCTGGGCTGAAGACGTGGTGTCAGTGGCTGCAGAGAAGGACGCAGCGATGGTCGTTCCACATTGAACAAGTCTGTGTGTTCATGAACACGCAGAAGCGGAAGCACCAATAACGAATCGGTACTCAAGTCAGCGACCAATTCGGTTCCACGATCAAACGAATTGACTTCCAAGACCTTGATCAAACGTACACAGCTCAAGTCATAGATATAGATCTGGCCCACCTCCATGAACACAAGCATTCGTTGGCGATTGAGCCGAAGATCAACGATATGGGATGGAAAACTGAGTTCACAGATCTTTAAGTTCTGTTTGAGGTTATAGATCTTAAGCATACGGTTCCCGAGCGTGCCTGCGCTCTGAGGAACAATGATTGTGAGTGATGTCGAGTACAACAACTTGACGTATGCCGTAGGATCCGACTGGACCACCAGCAGCACCAGCAGCAGCACCAGCAGCGACAGCACCAGTAACGAAGCTCGTTTAGCGTCGCGTGACGAGTAAAACTCCCCGAACGGATCACAGTTATAGATCTTATGGTCCAGAGATGTCGAAACAGCAATACATGAACAGTCCTGGTTGAGTGTAAGGTTGTGGATCATTGCTGGTGGGTTGATTTATGGAAAGAGAAATGTATATGTTATGTAATGGCTTATGTAATCATTCATCAACATCTTCTAATGTAACTTTACGAGCGACAACACCAGCAACAGATTCTGACGAAGCTGTTGATGCTCCTGTAGCTGTTGAAGCAGCAACAGATTCTGACGAAGCTGATGTTGCTTTTGTTTTCTTTTTCTTCACCTCTTCCCATGCATAAACCGGCTGAAAACTTTCTATCACTCCACAGTCTTCAAACAAATTGGGAAACAACCAGAACGGTCTTGGAAATGCTACCAACGAGACGATATACACAATCAACCGAACGATGGCCGTGACAAAAAACAATCCAATAAGACCTAACATTCCCATAGATAAGTACCATACGCCACGTTTCATGAACGCAGGCCATAATGGAAACAAAATCACGGCAAACACTCCAGCAATGGCCAAAATACCGTAGAGAACAATGTATGGGTTGGGTTTGGCGTATGTCCATGCATAGTACGCATCGGGATCCAATACGGCCCGGTCACTTTTCTGTAACGTGGGCTTGGTACGGTTGGGTTTCCATCCACGAATAGCCTTGATCTCGGCGTAGTGGAGTTTCTGGACAGGGATGAGCATCTGGTTCTGGATCAACGACACAAACACTTTCTGGGCCTCGTTTTCGTCAGCAACCACCGGTAATCCATTTTTGGGGTTCTGTTGATGTTGCTTATACTCGTCACTCACAAGTGCTCTCACGAGTCGTTTGTACCTGAAAAAGTCAAACTCCTGTGTGTTATTCAAGAGTCCTGTTCTTTCTTTAAGCATTGCGTTATCTTTAAGAAAGTTGGCCACGCTGATCGCCACTGGCGACCGTGTTTCTGCAATGGGAACCTGCACCTGACCGTCCATAATACGTTGTTAATAAAGTTGTTGATACTTTTGATCATTTTTTTTTTCCGCTACGTTTCAGTTTGTTTTTCTGCAGGATTATTTATCTATTATGGAACGTCATATACATAACCCATCCAAAATGCAAGTGATCTAATGTACAATATGCATCCCTTCACGAAGGAGTGGTGGCTGAAGGTGTCTGGCGGTGGTTTTACAACGCCGTGTTGTCCAAGAAAAAGTAGTTTCCTGACAACTTCTGTTCTTTATCCATCTGCGAGTCCAACTTATTGATTCTAGGTCTGAACGAGTTGGGATCTCTTCTGAACGTAACATTCAAGTTCTTAAGAAAACGGTTACATCCAGTCAACAACAGCTCGGGTGTTCTAGCAACAGCATCCTTTGATGGTTGTCCTTCAAACACAATCACACGATCGGCCAAGTATGTAGCCATGATGAAATCGTGTTCAACAATGAACGCAGTCTTTTTGGCATGAAGAATGAATCTTCTAATCACTTTAGAACAGATAATACGCTGCTCAGAATCAAGGTACGCCGAGGGCTCGTCAATCAAGTAAATATCAGCAGGGATACCCAACGCCAACACAATGGCCACTCTCTGTAATTCACCACCCGACAATGTCTGCACTTCGTTATCAATGATATCGTCAATCTTCAACGGCTTAACAACATCGGTCTGGAACTGGGGATGCAAGAACGATGCCCGGATCTTCTTGAAAAACAACTGTCTCACAGTACCAGGGAACTTGGGCGCAATCTTCTGTGGCTTCATCGACACATTGAGCTTAGGAATCTCCTTGTTGTTGTCAGCAGGAATGGCACCAGCAAGCAACTTACAGAACGTGGTTTTACCAGTCCCGTTTTCTCCCATCATCACCAAGATTTCCGAGTTGGTAAAGTCACCTTGTTCCACCTTTAAGTGGAAATCACCCTGAGTCTTGTCCATGGCAGGGTACGCCATGGCGTTGGTCTTGTCAAGAATCAAACCATCAGCCGAGTCTGCCAATCTGAACTGTAACAGCTCGGTTCTGAATCTCATGTTTTCCGTAGGGATATGACCATCCAAAAAGATATTGATCCCTTCTCTCACCGACGATGGCAACGTAACGACACCGTACACCGATGGAGCTCCGTACAAGATACAGATAAAGTCCGATAAGTAGTCCAACACCGACAAATCGTGTTCCACACAGATGGTATAAGTGGTTGGTTCCGATAACGATCTAATGATTTCGGCAGCTCTCAATCTCTGCTTGACATCCAAGTACGACGATGGCTCGTCAAACATGTACACGTTGGCCTTCTGGACACAAGTCATTCCCAACGCAAATCTCTGCAACTCACCACCCGACAAGTTGGCGACTTCTCTGTCCATAACGTGTTCCAACTCCAAGACCTTGACAATATAGTTGAATTCAGAGTCTCTTTCGTTCTTGGAACGCAAAATGGCCCCCACTTCCTTGACAGGAGCCTTGGCCAACGCTCTAGGAATGTTATCGACATACTGAGGCTTAATGATCGCCTTAATGTCATCTTCCAACACCTTGGTGAAGTAGTTCTGCAACTCCGATCCTCTAAAGTGTTTCAAGATATCTTCCCAGTCAGGAGGATCATCGTAACGGCCCAAGTTGGGCTTTTGCTTACCAGCAAGGATCTTCAAAGCGGTGGACTTACCGATACCGTTGGTTCCAACCAACCCCAACACTTGGCCTGGTCTTGGTGTAGGCAATCTGTGGAGCTTGAACGAGTTGGCCGAATATCTGTGTGTGGTTTCGTTCTCCAAATTGGTAGGCAAGTTGATGATGTTGATGGCATCAAATGGACACTTCTTGACACAAATACCACACCCAATACAAAGGGTTTCCGAAATAAAACAGATTTTCGAAGCAGGCGTAACTTCAATACAAAGCTTTCCTGTTTTGACCACAGGACATGATTTCCGACATTCTTGTCTGCACTTCTTGGGCTTACACCTATCTGCCGAAACAATGGCAATTCTTGTGTTCTTGGAACTCATCGTTTTGCTGTTTGGTACACTTGATGGGCTTCAAAAATTTTGTTTTAAATTTTTCAGTCTGTTTAGTTTTGTGTTATGAAAATATACAGGATCGTCTTTTTTTATTAGTGCTGAAAATTACGTCTAGCGCGCGTTTCTGCGTTCACTTGAGCATATGACTAAATACCGTTACGTGATTGGTTGGAATCAATTATTGTGAGAGATCAACAAAAAGTGATGGAAAGACCGAGCACTTACTTTTATAAGATGAATTAACTCTTTTTTTGTATGATTATTTTAACATTTTTCTGTTTTTGTTGTTGTTGTATCTTTCTTACTTTTTGTCCGGGTAACTTCAATCCGTTTTTCAGGAATTTTCCTTCAACGAAAAAACTCCTTTCTTCTAAAATTATTCTCTATCTGTTTACTCTTTAAGAAACAACTCACAGATTATCATTTTAGTTGCTACTGGTCAAATGTTATTTGTTCCCTAAGTTTCCTGGTTCTCGTGGCGACCGCCACACGTGTCCACATTCCCGATTTCCGCTCCGTTTAGTGCTGCTGTTTCTGGTTGGCTATAACAAAACTGGGGCCCATATCGTACCCACAGGCCGTTGGTGTTGAATGGATCTAGCTTTAAAGATCTAATATTAGGTCTTGTGACGTTAAAGACTTATAGCTCCTGGTATCATTTACAAGACGAGTCTGTGTTTGTCGAGGGTTTAATGGAACAGTACATTCAGTACTTTGTTGTGTGGTGCTGTTTCTTGCTCATTAACGGAGGAGGAGGAGGAGGTTGCATAATGTTTGTTTTTGTTGTTATAACACTTTTTGCTGATCAAATGAAGATCTTGGCCAGATCCTGTTGATTCATACAGAAGCGAACATAAAACGTACCTTTTGGATTCTGAATAATGTATTATTGCTTGATGTTTCAGATTAGGGAAAACTGGGTCTCACGTTAGCTGCGTGAGATATATCATATTCTATTGACATTTGTTAAGGAGGATGGAGATACGAACGAAGGAGATCTTTCAGTCTAACAAGCGGGTTATTTGTGTTGATACATTACTGTATCGTATGATGGTTGCATCATATATGATCTTTTCTCCAGTGAGCCGTGTTTGTTCACCTGGTCATCTACCATCTACGTCTCGTCCACATCGACATCTACTTACAGTACACTTGGCATCAACTTATAAGATCCTCTGTGTATCATCATGGAAACCTCTGCTACATCTCTTGCGAGGAATGGCTGCAAAAAAAAAACAACCAAAGAGTGATGCAATCGTGTTCTTTATCTCAATGGTTATTTGCTCCAAAGTGGATTACCAACCGGACATCAGTGATCCCTGGCTGATTCTTTATATATAACTAATCTCTACTTGATGCATCGTTTTTTTGGTTGCACCGTCGATGTACGACGGATAATAAACATGCCACCAACACTTGTGTAACTCCCGTACTGTAACGTAAAAACCGACACCAAGGTCTGTTTCGAATCGTGCAAGCACAGTTTTTCCCGTTGATTATCGACCAAAAATTTTTCGGGTTCAAAAAAACTTCTATAACCATAATACTTTCTCATTATTGTTGTGGTGGATTACTTATTGGTTATTACAGTCTATTAATTTATAGACAGGTAGCTAGTAGGTTGTGCTGGAGAGACACAGAATACATACAGATAACACTGGAACTTTGTTGTTCGTTGTTAACAGTTTCATTGAACCAAGATCCCTAGTCTTGTAACAAAAAAAAACAACAACTCCAAAAACATTGGATCTCAATTAAGTCCCAACTTGGAAACGTTATAAAATGAAGTTCATTCCTGAAGAAGCAGCCGAGAATCCGGAATTGTACGGCTTGAGACGGTCTCATCGAGAAAGACGCGGTCCTGCCATTGTGGAGAGCGACAATGAAGATGACTTTGCGCCCAGAAAAAGGAAGAAAAAGACCGATCACGGCGACTATTACGATGATGGTATAAGTGACAATGATGATCCGAGTGAGATTGATGAGGATGACGACGAAGAGTTCATGGCTAAACCAAAAAAGAGAGGCCGGCCCAAGAAAGTTAAGGTCAAACAGCCACCAAAACCAGTGATACCAATGGAGATTCGATTTCTGTCGAGAAATAACCGTCAAGTTAACTACGCCATGGAATGGGATGACGACGATGCCGATTTGCTTGAAAGCGAGCCGGAAAACGACGACAATGACGACGAAGCTAACGGCGATTACTACTACTATCAACAAGCCAACGAACAACCAGAAGACGAACGTGGAGTCGATTTGGTATTGGATCATAAACTCAATGAACTGAACGCAGAAGTCACAGGAGATCCCAAGTTAGATTACTTGTTCAAGATCAAATGGACAGATGCTTCTCATTTACATAATACATGGGAAAAGTGGCTGGTCTTGAAAGAATACAAAGGGTTCAGAAAAGTCGACAACTACATCAAACAATTCTTAATATATGACAAGGAAATCAGAAATGATCCTCTCACCACCAAGGAAGATATAGAGGCCATGGATATCGAGCTTGAGAGGAGGCGTGAAGAACAAGAGGAATACACCCAACCAGAAAGAATTGTGGATAGTGAGAGAGTCGAATCGGAAGGATTAAGTAAGTTACGTTACTTTGTCAAGTGGAAACGTCTCTACTACGACGAGTGTTCATGGGAAGATGCGGAAGAAATCGCCACCATCGCTCCAGAACAAGTCGCCAGGTACCAACAACGACTCAAGTCCAAGATCTTGCCCAACTTATCGGCAAACTATCCACTTTCAGCCCGTCCTCGGTTTGAAAAGTTGGTCAAACAGCCAGTTTTCATCAAGAACGGTGAATTGAGAGATTTCCAATTGACAGGTTTGAACTGGATGGCTTTCTTGTGGTCAAGAAACGAAAACGGTATTTTGGCCGATGAAATGGGTCTTGGTAAAACTGTACAAACCATTGCATTCTTGTCGTGGTTGATTTACTCCAGAAGACAGAATGGTCCTCATTTGGTTGTGGTTCCATTATCAACGATTCCTGCTTGGCAAGAAACATTTGAAAAGTGGGCTCCAGATATCAACTGTGTTTATTACCTAGGTAACACCCAGGCGAGAAAGATTATCAGAGATTACGAGTTCTACACCGCTAACAACAAACCCAAATTCAACGTCGTGTTGACCACCTACGAGTATATTTTGAAGGATAGATCCGAATTGGGATCAATAAAGTGGCAATTTCTTGCTGTGGATGAAGCTCACAGATTGAAGAACGCTGAATCGTCGTTGTACGAGTCCTTGAAATCCTTTAAGGTATCGAATCGTTTGTTGATCACTGGTACTCCGTTGCAAAACAACATAAAGGAATTGGCTGCTCTCTGTAACTTCTTGATGCCTGGTAAGTTTAACATTGACCAGGAAATCGACTTTGATACTCCCAACGATGAGCAAGAAGAGTATATCAAGGACTTACAGAAGAAGATCCAGCCATTCATTTTGAGAAGATTAAAGAAAGATGTTGAAAAGTCGCTTCCTTCAAAGACAGAACGGATCTTGAGAGTCGAACTTTCTGACTTACAAACCGAATACTACAAGAACATTATCACCAAGAACTACTCCGCACTTAATGCTGGTAACAAGGGTCTGCAGATCTCATTGCTTAACGTGATGAGTGAATTGAAAAAGGCGTCGAACCACCCGTACTTGTTTGATGGTGCCGAGAACCGTGTGTTGGCTAATGCAGGTGGGGCTTCCAGAGACAATATCTTGAGAGGTATGATTATGTCCTCGGGTAAAATGGTGTTGTTGGAGCAGTTATTGACGAGATTGAAAAAGGAAGGCCACCGGGTCTTGATTTTCTCGCAGATGGTGAGGATATTGGATATCTTGGGAGATTACCTCTCGATTAAGGGGTATCAATTCCAGAGATTGGACGGTGGTATTCCCTCAGCGCAAAGAAGAATTTCCATTGACCATTTCAACGCCCCTGAATCCAAGGATTTTGTCTTTTTGTTGTCTACTAGAGCTGGTGGTTTGGGAATCAATTTGATGACCGCTGATACTGTCATCATTTTTGATTCTGATTGGAATCCTCAAGCTGATTTGCAGGCGATGGCCAGAGCTCATAGAATCGGACAAAAGAACCACGTTTCTGTTTACCGGTTTGTTAGTAAGGATACGGTGGAGGAAGAGATTCTTGAAAGAGCACGGAAAAAGATGATTTTGGAGTATGCCATTATTTCATTGGGTATCACCGACCCCAACTCGAAGAAGACCAAGTCAGAACCATCGACCGGCGAGTTGAGTCAGATTTTAAAGTTTGGTGCTGGAAATATGTTTAAGGCCAGTGATAACCAAAAGAAGCTTGAAGATTTGAATTTGGATGATGTGTTGAATCATGCTGAAGATCATGTCACGACGCCAGATTTGGGTGAATCCAACTTGGGTTCCGAAGAGTTCTTGAAGCAGTTCGAGGTGACGGACTATAAGGCTGATGTGGAGTGGGACGATATTATTCCTCAAGAAGAATTGACCAAGCTCAAGGACGAAGAAAAGAAGAAGGCTGATGAGATTTACTTACAGGAACAGATTGCCATGCATTCGAAAAGAAAGGCAGCCGTTCGTAAGTTTGAGAACGGATCGGGTGTTCCTAGTGAAGACGACGACGATGAAGATACTGAGCAACGACCACGTAGAAGAGGTGTCAGTGACCATCAATTGTCTGAAAAGGAAATCAGAGGAATCTATAGATCGATCTTGAGGCTTGGTGACTTGACAGGCAAATGGGAACAGTTGGTTGAAGATGGTAGTATCACCAACAAGAACCCGGTGTTGATCAAGCATGCGTATAATGAAATCATTCAAACAGCTAAACAATTGGTGAAGGAAGAAGAAGCAAGAAGAAAAATAGCATTGTCTGAATTAGAGAGGAAAGCAGCCGAGCTGAAGGAAGAAAACCCCACGGCGATGTGGATTGCCAAGAAGAAGGAAAAGAAGGCGGTGTTATTTGAATACCAAGGAGTTAAGAATATCAATGCTGAATTGGTATTAACGAGGCCCATGGATATGAAACTCTTGGAAAACTTGATTCCTAAAGAAAATGCTGTCAAATTTAAATTGCCCAAGCATCCGAAAGGAGTGAGTGCATGGTCGTGCGAATGGTCTGCTCGAGACGATGCCATGTTGTTGGTTGGTGTGTACAAGTTTGGGTATGGATCATGGACTCAGATCAGAGACGATCCTGTTTTGGGTTTACAGAACAAGTTATTCCTTGAGAGTACGAATCCTAAAGAAAAGGAAGATAAGGCTCCGAAAAAGGTTCCTGGATCTGTGCATCTTGGAAGAAGAGTCGACTACCTTTTCCTGTTATTGAATGATGAAGACGATGGTGGTGCTTCAGTTCCGCTGCCCGCAGCTACTGGTAAAAAGAGAATACGGAAGCGGACGGAAACGCCGCCTGTTAAGAGTAAGAAAGTGGTCAAGTCACAGTCACCAGACGTTGCGAAGAAGCCCAAGGCGAAGAAGAAGGAAGCTGTGGTTAAGACGGAGCAGAATCGAGAGGAAGAAGAGTTGGAGTACGATAGTATGGACGAAGGCGACTGTAAGCAGTCGTTGAAGCCAGTCTCAAAGTCTTTGATGAAGTTACACCGAGGAAACAAGGGGATGGACAAGCAGGAATGGGCGCATACCTTGAGAGAAGAGCTTTTATCGATTGGAGACTTTATCCAAACTGCTGCGAAACAAGAAAAGAAGAAGAAACATCTCTGGTCATATGCCAGTTTGTACTGGCCAGCAAAGGTGCCCAGCAAGAAGATCAGTGATATGTACGATACGTTAAAGAGGAGCAAGAGCTAGTGCTAGTTTAGATGAGTATGTTAAAATAGAAGACAAAAGAAGACAAAAAGAACAAGACCCAAATCATGTCCCAGTTCACGTGACGCTTATCTCCAGCACATGATCCGGGTAACGGTATTTTTGCTTGTGATGTATGTTTTGTAAAGAAAAAAAAAAAAATCCTGCTCACACACAACATCGCCAAAAAAATTTTTGATGCTTCTTCTTACTCTCTTTCTCTTTACTCCCAACTGTCCATTAATTTCCGTATTACATTATATATATTTGCCGATATATATAAGATAACGTAAAAAAAAACCCCAAAAAAAATACCCATAAAAAAAACCATGTCTGCTACTACTGACGCCCAGCAAGTGCAAGAGTCGCTCGACAAATTGAGCCTTGATGCCCCAACCACCGCTCCAGAAGTTGAAGTTGAAGGTGAAGCTCAGGCTGCTGAAGCCGAAGGTGCCAGTGTTGCTGACACTTCTGCTTCTTTGTACGTTGGTGAGTTGAACCCATCGGTCAACGAAGCTTCGTTGTTTGAGATCTTTTCTCCAATTGGTCAAGTCTCTTCCATCAGAGTCTGCCGTGACGCCGTCACCAAGAAGTCTCTTGGTTACGCCTACGTCAATTTCCACAAGTTGGAAGACGGAGAACGTGCTATCGAAGAATTAAACCACTCGTTGGTTGAAGGCCGTCAATGCAGAATCATGTGGTCCCAAAGAGACCCCCAGCTTAGAAGAAACGGTGACGGTAACATCTTCATCAAGAACTTGCACGCTGCCATTGACAACAAGGCTTTGCACGACACGTTCTCCGCTTTCGGTAAGATTTTGTCCTGTAAGGTTGCCACCGATGAACTCGGCAGATCCAAGTGTTTTGGTTTCGTTCACTACGAATCGGCTGAAGCTGCCCAAGCTGCCATTGAAAACGTCAACGGTATGTTGTTGAACGACCGTGAGGTCTACGTTGGTAAGCACGTCTCCAAGCAAGAACGTGCTTCCAAGTTTGAAGAAATGAAGAACAACTTCACCAACGTTTACGCCAAGAACATCGACTTGGAGTACTCGGAAGAAGACTTCAAGAAGTTGTTTGAACCATTTGGTACCATCACTTCCATCTACTTGGAAAAGGATGCTGAAGGTAAGTCCAAGGGTTTCGGTTTCGTTAACTACGAAAGCCACGAAGCTGCTGTTAAGTCTGTTGAAGAATTGAACGACAAGGAAATCAACGGCCAAAAGATTTACGTTGGCAGAGCTCAAAAGAAGAATGAAAGAGTTCAAGAATTGAGAAAGCTCTACGAAGCTTCCCGTTTGGAAAAGATCTCAAAGTACCAAGGTGTCAACTTGTTCATCAAGAACTTGGACGATACCATTGACTCGGAAAAGTTGGAAGAAGAATTCAAGCCTTTCGGTACCATCACTTCTGCTCGTGTCATGGTTGACGAAACCGGTAAGTCCAAGGGTTTCGGTTTTGTTTGTTTCTCTGCTCCTGAAGAAGCTACCAAGGCTATCACCGAAATGAACCAACGTATGGTTCTCGGTAAGCCATTATACGTTGCTCTTGCTCAACGTAAGGAAGCCAGAAGATCTCAATTGGAACAACAGATCCAGGCCCGTAACCAGATGAGAATGCAAAATGCTGCTGCCACTGGCGGTATCCCTGGCCAATTCATGCCACCAATGTTTTATGGTCAACAAGGATTCTTCCCACCAAACGGCAGAGGTAACGCTCCATTCCCACCAGCCAACCCACAAATGATTAGAGGACAACCATTTGGCGGTCCACAACAGTGGCCAAGACCAGGTCCTAACGGCCAACCAGTTCCTGTCTACGGTATGCCACCAGCTGGTTACCCTGACTTTAACGGCCAAGCCCGTGGTGGTCAACAGAGAGGTGGTTACTATCCACGTAACCAAAAGGGACGTCCACAAAAGGACTTGGCCGGTCTTATTGCCAACGTTCCTGCCGACCAGCAAAAGAGAATCTTGGGTGAAGAATTGTACCCCAAGGTTGTTGCTACTGGTAAGGCCCAAGAACAAGAAGCTGCTGGTAAGATTACCGGTATGATGTTGGACTTGGACAACCAGGAAATCTTGGCCTTGTTGGAAGATGATGAGTTGTTCAACACCCACTTTGAAGACGCCTTGACTGCTTTTGAAGAGTACAAGAAGTCTTCTGAAGAACAAGCTTAAGTTTTTTAGTTTGTTATTCGTGGTTCACATATATAGCAGAGTATGTAATGTAATAGTGGTAACATGGTTAATGGATCTTTAAAAAAAGTAGTAGTATTTAGCTGATGATCTACGTTGACTAATTATCAGCGTATTTAAGCAGTTTCTTATTATGAACATTCCTGACTAGGTGGTTGCTTTGTACCCAGAAATGCTGCAAAAAGAAGAATAAATATTTCGCAGCCATTGACAATCTTCATTATTAAGAATGCTCGACGCCTCAAATAATTTATAACAATCAAGTCTCTATGTGATGTGCCACGATATTATAAAGATATGCAGCAACCATGTCTTTCAGATTAGACAATTCCGTCTCGTTTCATTTCTTTTCAAAATTTTTTTGTAAAAATGTCGTGTGAAATGGCCTAACCATGGAGTACGTCTTGGTATGGTGCAGAATAAACTATGCCATACCCTTGTTGATATTTACCGTGATCAAACCTTAAGTTTAATTCAAGATGTAGATTGATGAAGCATTTGAAGAACCAGCAAAAAGCAAGTCGTTGGCTGAATACATCTCCAAGATCAAATTATGTTCTTTACAATTTGAACCTTTTCTTTTGAAAAGCTTCAAATTTGATGGTACAGGCACAGACTTCAACTGAGTTGATGTTTCAAATCAAATTGATGGGATATTGGAAGGTTTTATTGCCACGTACGCTTTAGACCAGGAATCCCCTGAATCCAAACCAATTTCTCTCGAAGATAAAGAGCTAGCAACAATTTGTTAATGAGATAGTCAGAATCACGAGAAGTATTAAACGGAGATGAGTTTTCTGTTAAATCCGACAAGCTACCTGATTTACTTGATACAACCATCACACTACTATCATATAAAACGCAGATATCCGAGGAGAAAGATAAAAACGAAGCAGCACTCAACAACGAACAGTTCAAAGTGGCTGAACAATTACGAGAGGTTAATATTTTATCTGAAATCAATTTGTATTAAATGAACTTGATGGAGATCATCTGTGGTCCTAGAAGTAGTCTAAAAATTCATGGAGTTATTGACCATGTATGGACAAGCCATGGTCAAGAACAAAGGAACTATTGAAAAGTCTTTACACACTGAATATTCAAAGGAGGATATGGAAATCAATTTGTTGCAAAATTGCATCAATGGCAAGACCGCCGATATCCCCATTACAACAGAGTCTGCAAAATATGTTAATCCACGCAAATTGGATCCTCTTCAAAACCCATTTTCATTAATAACTGCTAGATTGGTAGGGATTACAAATAATTACGCTACTGCTATTGACTCGCCTCGGCAGCCATTGGGAAGTTCATTGTGTGTGAACAGAACACTTCTGGTCTCTGGAAAGTATCAATTGTTGAGATCTACAATGGATCGCTGGGTCGAAGCTTCAAACCTAATTTTAGACGAGAACCAACAAGAAATGATTCATAAACTCACATCTTTGATTGTGAAGCAGAAGTATGATGATATTGAAAGTGATATCAAAGAGAAAAATAAACAAGAAGAGGAGGAGGAGGAGGAGGATGTTGATCAAGATATTTCAGAACCCAAAATAGTAAGACTCACAAACCCGTTACTTGATGATTGTGGGATCTTGACTTTGATCCGTACTTTATTCACTCCATTCAAAAAGAAAGATAGACACTATTGTTTTAAATCGTTGGAGTACGTCACTTACTATCCAGAGTGCAGAACTACAGTGATGAAACTATTGGTTACCATTTTATTGGAAGGCATGACGAATCAAAGTACCTTGAGACGAGTTTATTCACAGCTAACAGCTGATTCAATGGAGTGTCTTGATTTAGAAATGGAAATCAGCACTAACAGAGTAGGTACCCAAGTGATTGAGTGGATAAATCATTTGATTGCCAACAACAAGTACTTTCAATACGAAACTTAAGAGTGAATTCATTGTTGGAGATATGTCTACTCAATTGCATGTTTAAAGTTTTTGAGAATCAGACAATTCTTCAGAGTAATAAGTTCATGGATGTATGGTCAGAGGTTATCAAAACCATCACCAGAACATTACCAGTACTCGATGAAACTTTCAAGAAAATGGACTCGGTTCCATTTGAATTGCCTGTGATTCTGGACGAGAACATGCGTCTCTTAATTCGGTTACTGCTTGAAGACGACTTGTCAAAGACCACATCCGAAAACATCAAGAGTACCATGAACAGTGTGAAACTTTTGAAAGGCAGAAATAGAGCCAGCTACCTTGAATTGAGAGAGACAGCTTGCATGTTGGGACAAGCGATTAATGAAGACCTTTCTAAAGCTAATACTGAGATCTCTCAATCTCCTAATTATAATGAAGAGAATAGCTTATACCTTAAGTTTGTTTCTGGCAATGGGAGCCACGCAAAGTTGTTACGGGTATCTGTGATTATTGACGCAGAGTTTCATGGTCCTGAAACTGAATATATGCCCTTGTTGTTGGAAGGTCTGCCCTTGTATTCTTTTTGGAACACTTTGAGCCAATACTTGGACTACTAAGAGTACAGACCCGAGCTTCAGTTTATGATCCCATTAACCTTTCCGTTGCTTGAGTCGTTTATATTACTTTCTGGTAAACAAGAAACCAGGAGCGATGATAATCTCAATGAGATTCATATTCAGGTTAATTCCTTCAAGGTACGGAACAACACCGCATTGAGACAAGTTATTAGTTCCAATTTCGACTTGATCACCAAAATCTTTGGTTTGTATTCGAGTATTTCCAAGTTGTTGGACCTTGATACAAAAAAGTAGTACTTTGATCATCAGATGACAGAAGCTAAACAAAATGCCCTGACCAAGTATGTTGGGGGAACTCATAAAGCCGCCTTTATGGAGTAATTCACGCAGTTGTTCCCAATGGAGGCCGATGAGTATTGAGAATCTTTAATGAAAGTTGAGTTTGAAGGAGAACCTGGAGCAGACGGGGGAGGGGTCTCTCGCGAGTGGTACCTGATTTTGGTTGAACAGATATTGGATCCAGCAATGAACTTGTTTTCGTTTGTTGATGGAGTTTATGTCTATCCTAAATCAGGAGCTGATCTCCAACAGTTACAGTTTGTGGGACGGTTTATTGGGAAAGCAGTTTATTCGGGCATTGTGCTTAATCTTTCTTTCTCAAGAATCTTGTACAACCGTATATTGAAACAATCGTGTTCAAGCGAGGACTTGGAAGCATATGATGGTGATTATTATCGAGGATTGAAGTGGATTTTAAACAACGAAATCACGGATGATTTTGAACAGTATTTTTGCATCAATAAAGAGACAGAATTGGTTCCTGGAGGTGCTACTATTCGTGTGACTCAACACAGCAAACAGCAGTATGTTGATAAGGCAGTGAAGTTTCTTCTACAAACGAAAGAGACGGACAGTCTTTTATCTGGATTCTATGAAATGGTTCCGTCTGAACTCATTGCCATCTTTGACGAAGAAGAACTCGAGCCTTTGATTTGTGGAGCACAAGAAGTGGATGTTGAAGACTGGAAACACAATACGCGCTACCACATCTTCTCCACCACATCGTCTGAGATCCAATGGTTCTGGAAAGCAGTGGAATCGTTTGACAACAAACATCGACGCAAGTTGTCGCAATTTGCAACCAGAACTTCAAATATGCCTATGGGAGACTTTAAGAACTTGCGAGGCAGATTTGGAAGGCAGGTATTTGAGATTAACCGGCAGTTGGGCCAACATGACCGCTTACCAACATGCCACACCTGTGAGAACCAACTTGAATCGCTAGAGTACTCTTCGTACAAGACGTTGAGAAAATGCATAATGATTGAAATTACAGAAGGAAACACAAGGTTTGCATTTGAATAAATACAGCTTAATTAGAAAACAGTAATATATATTTATAGAGTCACTTTATACCCTTCTTCTTCTTCTTCTTCTTCTTCTTCTTCTTCTTCTTCTTCTTCTTCTCAAGTCTCACACGAGGTAATAAATATTACATAATATATTACAAACAACATTTCAAATACTCACGTGATGATGCCCTACATATAGGCGTGTGGACCAGCTGACGATAAGCAGAGACAAGCAAACCAACGAAACACCACTACAATTAACTATGTTTGAGCAGCTTTGTGCGTATCCGTCGCGAGATCCTGTTGTTTCACCTGCTGACTATGCTGGTAGCGACACACTCGCGCTTTCGGGGCGTGTAATCAACGTAATGACGCTGTTGCCGACACAAATCTACAAGACGAAAGCCAACGAGTGGCTGGTGGAGCCCGTGCACGGCAACTCGGCCCTTTATTCGTCGCAGTTTTTTCTTCAGCAGCACAGCCAATGGGAAACACACTTGGTGGCATGGACAGGCGAGTTGGTAAACTCGTTTGGCGGCACATCGATGCAGCTGGACAATATCAAAGACGATCCGCTTTACTTGGACGACATGGACAAACTGCAGTTGGAGACACAGATGCGAAATGTGTGTCACTCCCAGAACATTCATCCTGTGTGGCTCTTGCGTCGTGACCAGCACCGCTGGCGGCGGTATGCCGAAAACGTCTTGTGGCCTGTGTTCCACTATATCCAAGGCCAGCCATCGAACGGTAAAGCCGAGTCCGATGCGTGGTATGATTATGTCAAGTTCAATGAGGCGTTTGCCAATAAGATCAAGGCGATATACAAACCTGGTGATATCATTTGGATCCACGACTATTACCTTTTGCTCTTGCCACAGCTCTTACGGATGCAGTTCCCAGACGCTTACATTGGCTTGTACATGCACGCGCCATTCCCTTCGTCAGAGTATTTCCGGTGTCTTTCCAAACGTACCCAGCTCTTGGATGGAATGTTGGGTGCTGATTTCATTTCGTTTCAGTCGAGCGAGTTCCAGCGCCATTTTCTTTCGTGCTGTGCCCGAGTTCTTGGATGCGATGTGACTGCTGATAAGGTTGTGGCGTACGGTTCGTCGATCCATGTAGGCACGTTGCCAATTGGCATCGATACCGAACAGATTGAACACGATGCGTTTGCGCCTGATTCAGATATCGAGGCCAAAGTGGCAGCGCTCCGTGAGATCTACGCCGATAAAAAGATCATTATTGGCCGTGACAGGCTTGACACGGTGCGTGGTGTGGTCCAGAAACTCCAGGCGTTTGAGATGTTTCTCCACATGTACCCAGAATGGCGCCACAAGGTGGTGTTAGTACAAGTGTCGAGTCCTGGATTCTCTAACCTGGCCAAAGTCGAGGCGAAAGTCACAGAGCTCATCAACCAGATCAATGGGCAGTACGGCAACTTGAAGTCGACGCCCGTGGTCCATTTCCAGATGAGGGTGGCCAAAGAAGAGTACTTGGCGTTGCTTCGAGCGGCCGACTTGTGTCTTATTACTTCGGTGAGAGACGGCATGAACACGACATCGCTCGAGTTTGTCATTGCCCAGAAACACAACCATCTGCCGTTGATCTTGTCTGAGTTTACCGGTACTGCTTCGGTGCTTCACGAGTCGATCTTGGTGAATCCATGGGACTCGGTTGGAATTGCTCGCACCATCAATGAGACGTTACGGATGTCTGGTGAATCCAAACAGGCGTTGGAAGCACGGTTGTACCAGCAAGTCGTATCGAACACGGTCCAAAGCTGGTCGTCCAAGTTCTTGCAGCAGCTCTGCACCCATGTGAGCCGGACGCATCAGACACACTATACACCTGCTCTCAACCGGCCGCAGTTGCTTGCCAACTACAAGAACTCCGAGCGGCGCCTCTTTTTGTTTGACTACGACGGTACACTTACGCCGATTGTGCGTGATCCAGCCGCAGCCATTCCTTCATCACGGCTCAACACGATCATGGATGCATTGCTGGCCGATCCACGTAACCAGATCTGGATCATTAGTGGCCGTGACCAGGCGTTCTTGGATAAATGGCTCGGCCAGAAACACGTTGGTCTTTCTGCGGAACATGGGTGTTTTATGCGTGATATTGGCGTGGATGAATGGGTCAATTTGGCCGAGCTGTTTGATATGCTGTGGCAGGCGATTGTCGAGGACGTTTTTCAACGGTACACCGACAAAACGCCTGGTTCACATGTTGAGCGTAAGAAAGTGGCTCTCACATGGCACTACCGTCGACTGGACCCTGATTTGGGCCAGTACCAAGCCGTGCGGTGTATGGACGAGGTGAAGCGGATGGTGGCAGCGTACGATGTCGAGGTGATGTCTGGTAAAGCTAACATCGAGGTACGGCCCAAGTTTGTCAACAAGGGTGAGATTGTACGTCGTTTGGTGATGCATCCACATGGAACCAAACAACAATCGCATTCCAAAGAAGAACCGGTTGATGACGAGCAGCTTCCGGACTTTATGTTGTGCCTTGGAGACGATCTTACTGATGAAGATATGTTTGGTGCGCTTCATGAGATCGAGGTTGGGTGGAAACAACAACAGAAACCTACGAATCGCTACGGTTCCTACGGTATTTATCCTGTTGCAGTGGGCCCGGCACTGAAACAGACGATCGCAACAGCGCACTTGAATGAGCCATCGCAGGTATTGGAGACATTGGGGCTTTTAGCTGGCCAAGTTTCGCTCTTTGAAAGCGCTGGATCGGTTGACTTGGACGACCGTGGCCATTTGGCCAATAGCGAAGCGCTGGAACGGTCGAAATCAGCCATAAAAGCGGCCCTGTTACGTCGTGAAGCGAGCCGGTCCCAAACTAATGAATAAATCACGTGGTTATGAACCGAGGATCAAAAAAACCCCCCCAACAAAAATTACCCAAAAAAGACCATAAAAGAGACCACACAACAGAACTCTACAAAGCATCAATACAAAGCATCAATGACTTGGTTTAAGTGGGGATTCCGGGCCAATCTCAAGATCCATCAGGATAAATCAAATTCGCTTATTCTCAATGATCAAAACGTGACATTTGCGGACTTTATCAACGACTTGCGTATCATTGATCCAAGCAAGAAGTTATGGTTGAACCCATTATTGTTCAATGGTGTGTTGCAGACATTGTACTATGCCAAAGCCAACACAGCAGCACGGTTTCCGATCCATTACGGCCGTGAACTCTTTACGTATGCCGATGAAGGAATCTGTTCGTTGGATTGGGTGATTCCTGAACCAGTGAGCGAAAATGAGTTCAAAAAGGTTTATGAAGAAACGTTGCCCGAAGGGTTTCCACCGTTGCATCCACGGTCACGGTACTTGAGCGACGCTGAGTTGGTGGAAAGACGTAAGGTTGATGTTGAATCGACCAAACCGATCGTGGTGATTATCCATGGACTCGCAGGAGGCAGCCACGAGCCATTGATCCGGAACTTGGCCGATAAGCTCCATGGTAATGCGCCTGATTGGGACACAGTGGTGATCAATTCACGGGGCTGTTGTCGGACCAAGATCACTACCGGTAAGTTATTTACTGCGTTATCGATGGATGATATTCGTGAGGTATTGGTGGCCTTGAAGGAACGGTATCCACAACGGCCCCTCTATGCGGCCGGGTTCCTGTTTGGAGCTGCGATCTTGGCGAATTATCTCGGAGAATTTGCTGAAGATGACGGGCTTGTTAAGGCTGCTACGCTTGTGGGGTGTCCATGGGACTTGGTTGATAGTGCGTATCATATTGAAGAGCTGTGGCTGGGAGCATACTTGTTTAATCCCGCATTGACGATGTTTTTGAACAAGCTTGTCAAGAACAACTTTGAAGAATTGCATCGTCACGAGCCACTGGTGTTTAACCAGAAGAATTTGAGTCGAGGACGCGAACAGAAAAAGACATGGGAGTTTGATAATGTATTTACGTGTCATTTGGCCGGGTTCCTGAACCCCTTTGATTACTACCGTGAAGCATCGCCTGCACGTCGGATCCGGAACATCAAAGTTCCTACCCTCATTCTCAATTCTACCGATGATCCTACGGTGGGCGTACGGTTGCCATGGATGGAGGTGCGTTCGAACCCGGCGTTGGCGATGGTGGAGACCGATTTGGGAGGACATTTGGCGTATGCACAGAGTAATGGTGAGTTCTGGAGTGTTGAGGTGGTGGAAGAGTTTTTTACCAGGTTTGAACGTGTGTAATAATAGAGTGATACAATTATTATGGTTGTAAGGTGGAAAGTGGTTTCATTTTGATATGAGCGTGCGAGCAGCGCACACGAACATCGATTGTTTGTGTGTTTGCTGCACGCGCTGTTTTCTCAGCTCGTTTGCTCGCTATTTTTCTTGCTTTTTCAGTTGCTTTCTTATTCAGGGATGTTCAAACATACCGTCAATCCTGTGCTATTCGATATCAAGCTTAGGTCTGCGCATAGAGACTTGGTGCTTCTTAAAGGGAACGAGTTTGAGGTCGATAGCGTACCGTTTGAGGGTTCGGTCAAGCTTGCGATTCCTGATGATATCCATGTCAAACGGATCCGGCTTTCGCTTGTGGGCGAATATAATCTCGAGTTCTTTGAGAGACTGGATGCGGGTCATATTACTGACCAGGTCGTGGATCGTTTATGTGTGCTCAAGGTCGACTGGACCAACTTATTGACGTCCAGCGCCGGCAACGTGGTGTACGGATCGTATGGTGACACGTTTATGGGCATGCACAAGATGGATCTGCACAAAAACTCACTGACAAATCTTAAACATCACCAAGAAAAAGCTCCAGAAAAACCGCTGTTTCTCAGGACAAAATCACAGCCGCTTCTTCGTGAAGTTGCTACGCCTACGATCCTTAAGCTTCCACAATCGGGCGTTGACGGCACGCCGTTTGCCAACGTCACCTCGCTGCATTCGTTCTTGCTTCCGCGCGGCAACTACAATCTTCCGTTTTCCGCGTTTCTCCCGGCAAATATACCGGAAACTGTCGAGGGCTTGCCGTGCGCGCTGGTCTTGTACAAGTTGAAGTGCACCATTGAACGTGGCCGGTTCGAGAAGAGCTTTGTCAAGTCGAAAGTCGTGCGCATTGCACGTACGCTTCATCCCCGTAACCTCAACTTGCTCGATAGTATCGACATCAACAATACGTGGCCAGGCAAGGTTCAGTACAGTGTCAGTTTGGTACGCAAGGGCATCGCGATCGGCGCATCGGTGCCGATCCATATCGTGATTGTGCCGATGTCAAAGGGCATCATGCTCAAGAGCATAAGTGGCGCTATTGTTGAACATTACTGTGTCACGCATCCTGAAGGTAAATCTCCCGAATGGGAACTTGTGTGTGGCCAGCAGCCGATGGAATGTCCCGATTCCGCCACTTTACCACTAGACCAATGGCTGATCAAAACCCATTTCCAGGTACCGGAAAAACTCGGCAAGATCAACCAGACATGTGATCTCAAAAACGGTATGGTGCAGGTCAAACATCGGCTCCGAATCGCAATTCAGCTCAAGAATAAAGATGGCCATGTCTCGGAGTTGCGGGCCAACTTGCCGGTGTACGTCTACATCAGTGCCAACACAGGCCATGTCATTGGTAAACATTTCGATATCGATCCCCATTACGGCACGTTTGCGTGCGACAAAACGAGGGACGATGTGTTTTTCAAGAAACATCTGCATTCGCATTCTGCATCCAACTTGGCATCGCGCAACACGCTGGAGACAAACTTGGCCGAGGCCGACGAAGACGAGTTGGATACTGCCGACGACGCGCCGCCCATGTATCAGAAACACATGTTTGACAAGATCTATGACCTGCTGTTACCACAAACTCCGTTGGAACAGTTGCGGCACCAGAGTCCCGTGGGGTCGCCGATGCATTCTCTCCCCAACTCTCTCCCTAACTCGATGCCAAACTCGCTGCTCAATCTCGCGGGATACTTTGATTTACCGCGCGCGCCCATCGGCAGCATCGACGAAACCGTGGAACAAAAGTCGCCCCCGCTCGACGTGGGGGTCTTGTGTCGCGTTCCCTCATACACGCATGCGATCGAAAGCGATGATGAAGCTGCACCAAAAGAGTTGGCTCCTTGGTACATCGACGACTCAAAGACCCCGCTGCGTCCAGCCATCCGTCGTGGCATAACCACAGACACCATCAAACACGAAAAAGATAAACACCATTTTGGGTTCCATAGAAAGAAATAGACGCGTAAATCAATTCTTTAAACAAACAACACTTACAACACACTTCTTATGAGGAAACCACTCTCTTCCATCACGAATCTCCACAGAATCATTCGTACAGTTGGAAAACAGCCACGACCAGCACCGTCACGTTACATCATCAATCCTCGCTCGTTCACTCCGTTCCAAAGAAACGCGTTCAACCGGTTTCTGGCCATCAACTCTGAGATCTTGGCCAGAATTCCATACACCGCCGTCGTCCAATCCGTGGTCCACCAAAGCCATGCCCACGTACGTGCCTTTATTGAATGGTTCCGCCGCCATCGCTTCGAATACATTGTTCATCGCACCAGCAACTTGCCCAGTTCTGTACCTGCTTCAGGCATGGCTACCGCACTTACAATGCAAGTGTATCGCCCGCGTCTGACACCAGTACGTGCCACCCATATTGTCCTACACACGCGTCGTCTAGGCAAGTTTCTTGATGCAGTCAGTGTTCGTGAAATCGCACCCTCAACCTCTATATTCACCGCGGTCTTAGCCCGTACAGACGTCCAGTTTTCTATATCACCAAAAGACCAACTCGTTCTTCCACAAACCAACGTGTTTCACACTATCAACAATATCAGGGTACCGGTTTACTCTACATGGGAAATCATCAAATCTTAATATTATTACTACCACCACCAGTTACGTAAAAGACTAAAGTACGATTGCACTTCAACCACAGGTGCTTTTTCAACAACTTGAAGAACCTGCGCAATCGTCTTGATAGGAGTAGATTCACCCAAATGCTTACCATCTTTATCGTATGCCACGGCATATACATGCTCATAGTCACCAGCAACACTAAACGATGTCTCAAAACCAGACTTGGCCACCTTTCCAAGATACGTCTGCTTGCCATGCACCACCAGGAAGAACTTCCAGTACTTCGTACGTGTATCACCGTTCCAGCTGACATATATCACCGTTTCGCCATGCTTGGTCCGTTCACTAAACACCGCAATTGTCTCGCGAGGAATACCTTCCCATTCGTACTTGAACGCACGGTAGTTCTGGATCCGTTCGCCATATATCCCCGAATCAACAAACGCATTGAAGATTGGCTTCCCTGTCTTGTCAAACTCAGTCACTGAACCTTCGGATCCGGTACCAACAATCACATGGCCATTACTCAACACCTGAGTATTTCCCTGTGACTTTGATAAAATACCATGTGGTGGAACTCCGAGCCACAAGAGCTTGGCAGTCTTGGATTCGTGGTCGAGCTCGACAATCTTCCCACTCGAATAATTGTTGTATCCCACAATGTTTCCGTCCTTGTTTTCTGTACCGTGGGCCGAGTTATCATAGAACGAAATAACTTCCTTGCTTCCGTCGTCCAGTCTCGATAAGAAACGTGCATGGTGCTGGAATGCAAAGGTGAAGTCATCGTGGTTCTTAAAGTCTGAAGTGATGATCTTGGGAAGACCCCCAAACTTATAGATGATCTCACCAGATTTACCGTCAATCTTATACAAAGCAGCAGTGTGTCTGGCAGAAATGATATAGTCACCGTTGACATCCTTATCAACGGCATTGATATGGAAATAGTCCCATGCATCGCTCGAGTTGAACCCAAACCCAGCCTCACCTTCATCGGCCGGCAATAACGACTCGCTGGGCGAAACATGGTCCAATGACGACCATTCAAACAACACTTCGCCGGTTTCGATGTCTACTTCCTGGAACTGTGCGTCAATGATCCATTGTTGCTTTGGATCAGACACAAATCCCGTCAAATCATGGGGAACAGGATGGTAGATCTGAATCAAGGCAGTTTTTTCGTCAACAATATGGAACTCGTGTTTATCGAGTAAACGATGGTTTCCAGCGCGAACTTCCTTGATGGTCTCGTAGTTTTTGTTCAAGAACGTCACATGGCCATGTCCATGGCCATAGTTTGGATTATGGTCTCCTTCAAACGAAAAGAGAATATCTTCACCCTTATACCGAGCAGCCTGGAAATTGGCTGCCCAGATTGAAAAGTACGTGTATCCTGACCAGACCAAGTCACCTTTATCGGTGAATATGTACGGAGCTGCCTGACGAGGACCACGGTTGATTCCTTTATCGTTGAAACCAGAAAAGGGTGCAAGGAACAAGTATCCTGGTGCAGTATTTTCGGCCTCGATGGTGATATTTAATGTGGGCACAGCGAGGTCCGGGCGTGAACGGAACTGCCAATCAGCTGCTGCCGTTCCAGCAAGCAAAAGAGCAGAGGCAGTTGAGAAAAGCATTGAATATCGTTGTAAGTTTAGTGCTGGTGACCGTCAGGTGCATTTTTATACCCCAATTTTTGTGGCTAGATGAAAAATCGCGAATTTTGCAGCCAGTTTGACACAATTTGGAACCACAATATTCCGGCACAATGCAAATAACGCCATGCCACCCCCATAATAATTATTAATATTAATAATAATACACATTATTACCATCATTATTATTATGAGTCAATTAATAATTGACGTATTTATTAATTATAATTACTCTTTATTTGGTTTCACGTTTGTTACTCGTCTCACGACAATTAGTAAGAATGCCACCGAACACAAAATACTCGAGCTGAGCTGAGCCAACCGAATTGCCTTTTCGTAATCAGCAAGCACAATTTCCTGGACTGATTCAGGCAAGTCAGTAATTGCAGATGTTGATCTTGAGATTTTACGAACAATCTTTTCAATTTCATGAGCCGAGTACTGTTCTGTGTCCAAGTCAGCCGTAACTTTATGCTTTAGATATACCTGAATAATGGCAGAAACCCCCGCGACTCCCCAAACACTTCCGATGCTTCGGGACAAGTAGACAGTCGATGTAGAAAGAGCCTGGTTTTCAGGGCCATAGGCAAAGATAAATGTAAAGAGCGTCGAAGGATAACACATACCCTGGCCAATATTGGTTGGAAGCAACAAAAGACTCACGATCCAGCCAGAAAGCCCCGGAGTTACCAAGAGAGCAAGGAAATTACCCATAGCCATTACAAAAATACCCACAAGCACCAAACTCTCCAAGAATCCATACCGGTTCATAAGAGTTCCTGTCATGATACCACCAATTGATGTAGAAAGCAGAGGCACCGCCAATCTGAGACCAGCTGTAGCGGCCGAGTCACCAAATACAACCTGGAATAATAGTGGAAGCGCAAAGATATACGCATACGAACAGAGTCCAAGCAAGAAACTGGCACCCAAAATCAAAAGCGTGAACCAACTACGATACTTTTGGATTGGAATGATGGGGTTGGCAGTGGTGGTACTTTCGATGTGAAAGAAGTAGACAAAGAGTGCAATACTGGTGAGACCCAATGTCACTAGACGTATATCAAGCCAGTTTAATTCATTGCCTCCCAATGTCAATACAAGTAATTGGATTGTAAGGGCACTGACCAACACAAACGAGCCCTTATAGTCGATTCTGTGCAGCAAGCGTTCCCATGGAGCACCCTCAACAAATTCCGGCTGGTTTTGGACGTACTTGTATCCGACGACAATACTTAACAATGAAGCAGGGATCTGGATCAAAAAGCACCATCTCCAACCCCAATGAGCCGCAATTGTGCCACCAAACGATGCTCCCATCACTGCTCCAGTTCCAAGTAACAAGTTCTGGAACGCCTGGAACAATCCACGTTTACGAGGAGTGATCACATCGGAATTAACAATTGTGGAAAGCGTGATGAGGCCTCCACCACCAACCCCAGTGATGGCACGCAGCAAATTCAATGCAAACATGCTGGATGCAAGACTACATCCCAAGCAGCCCAAGGCAAAGGCACCCAGAGCAAAGAAACAACATCTTCGACGGCCCAAAATATCCGAGAAGGAACCATAAAGTGGTTGGAATGCGGTGGAGGTAATAAGGTACGACGTGGTTATCCAAGAAGCTAAATGTGCTGCCTTGAACTCGTTACTGATGGTGGTATATGTGGAAGCAGTGATGGTTCCATCAAACCCAGCCAAAAACACATTGGTAAGAAGAGCCAATTCTATCCACCAGAAATGGGGTACCGATGAAAAACCTTCAATTTCTGCTTCTTCTTCAGAGCTTTTGATTATTGAATTATCACTGATTTCATTAAGTGACTGGTACGACTCCGTTTCCACTACAAGCACCGTGGTTTCAGAGGTCTTGTGCTTGATTCCACCTGCCATGCAAAAAAAATAACAGTTCTTCCTATTTGGACCCTACAATCCCTTTAAGTCACTTATATACAAACGAACTAAAGTTTATTCATTCACGAGATAACAAAAAATAATTCCCGATCCAGGCGCCAAACTGTGGAAAATAAAAAGCTTATTAGTTGTTGATGAAAGTTCACGTTTCTGGCACACACTATTCGTATACAATTTTTTTTTCTTATTTTTGATTTGAACCGAGTGCATAACCTTAATGAATTGTCTTGGCTTGTCAGCACTGTTGGTTAAGTCTGCAGATCTCTGTTGGCTTTCACATGAATCAATACTTTTGGTTTTTTGCCTTGGTCACTGTAGCCGAGATTTCGTTCCTGAGTCCCCATTGGTCTTTATAAATTGCGATAAAGAGATAATCACTGAATTATGATAAAGGAGATTATTGATTAAATTAAGAGTTCAGTATTGGTATGATTGTTATCATAACTGGTTATAATTTTCATAATCACGTAATTTAATCATAAGTCTTCATGGTTAGCTCTGTTTTCTAACTCTATATATAGATGCCTGCGTAGCGTAATGGTTAACGCGTTTGACTTCTAATCAAAAGATTGCGGGTTCGACTCCCGCCGTGGGTTCCATAAGTTTGCGGTTTTAGCTCAGTTGGGAGAGCGTCAGACTGAAGAGATTCAGTCACAGTTTAATCTGAAGGTCCTGTGTTCGATCCACAGAAATCGCATATTTTTTTGCTTCTTAAGTAAATCGTTTTGATTTCTTATGCTTTCTTAAATGTTTTTATGTCCGTGCCGCAATCAAAACTGGTCTGTTCAAAAAAAAAGAAAACAATATTCATTACTCGAAATAAGCTAACTACGTGGAATGGACCATTGAAACAACACTTGCAATGAGTTTAGAATCACTAATATTTCCGTTTTCTCAGGAAGAAAACGCTTCATTAATTCTTAACAAACTCATATTGACACAAGATCATGATACACTGCGATATATCATCGAATTGAACGAGACAAAGACATCAGCTGAGGTAACCAAAGTGTATAGTCAAACTCTCCAGCGATGCAACGAACCAATTAACTATATCGATAATCCATCAAGAACTCCATTGACTCCACTTTTGATAAAAATCCCTGCCCTGTTTTGCAAATTCAAGCTCAATGTTTCAGTGAAGCCCCAGCCCAACTATTCAACCAAATCAATAATAATCCTAAAGTCTATAGGTGACAACACTAATATCAATGAGTTACTGGAACAGTTATCAAAACATGAGTACCATGCCGAAAAGAAAGATGTTGGTTTCCACAAGGGTTATATCGATGTTTCCAAGATAGACTACCTATCACTTCCACTCGATCACAAGCAAGATTCTCTCCAAAAAATCATTATCAACGACTCGTTCACTCCTGCTGCTCATCACAACGCCAAAATTAACTTCTTTTTGTGGGAATATGACTCGTTAACTGACAAATATACTCCTCATTGCCACTTTGCGTTGTGGATTGATTGTCTCCCCATAGAACAGCCCAAACTTGGATCTCTGCCTTACAAAAAGAAGTTCAAGATTCGTGATTTCAAGCGTGAGTTTGATTTTGTACTAGAAGATGGGCCTGAATTCCGTAAAACCTTGACAAGAAACGAAACTGTGTTGCCATCTTATCAAAAGACTTGTAATGCGTTATCGGAAGAGATAAAGAGCTTGGAATATATTCTAAAAAGATTCTTGGGCAACAGAAATAAGATAATTGAATTGATAAAAACGTTTTCAGAGCTTCAATTCACCACATTAATCAGTGCAAGTGGCTTTCCTCGTGATTTTGAACGCAAATTCAGAGCCATATTTGATCCATTTGAAAAGAATTTAAAGTTCTTTTTATCCAAAGTCTGTGATGTCAAATTATTACAGAAAATTGCTTCTCATCTTCTGTCAAACAACCTTGAAAATACTCTGAATTCATCCTCGACCTCGTCTTCCAGTCACAATGAGTTACTTCTCAAAAAGAAACAGTTTGAAAATCTGTCAAAGGATTATTATAGTTGGTTGAATAGATACTTGGCCAATGAAAAGGAGAGACCAGAACTGAAACTTCTTCTTAAGAGAAAAATCTTTGAACTTTCCAAGTTTGATTATTTGAACCATCTCAATTCAATGAGAAATAACCAATATTTGAATCTGTTTCTAGAAAGCTTATTCAAATTTGTCAACTTGAAATGTGACCCAAAACATCCTAATTTGTTGAACTTTAACCACTTTATTGATGTCAAATCGAGCCAGAACTTATTGCTTGACCAGTATCAAGTTTACTTGAATGTTTTGTTACGGTTCAATAGTGAAAAGTATCAATTCCGACAAAAAATTGAGGCCTGTCAGTCCAACAATGAATTGAGCAGTATTCTTAGTTTTAACAAGTTTAACTACAGTTTGTTACCTTCCAATTCTCCTGTGAGTCCCTCTTCAGAGGATTTATACATTAATAAGGATAATTTGGACAAGTTCTTTGCCAATGCAACGAATATGCCTGATGATTCCACACCTTTGGTTAATACGACAAGTGGTGGTGGAGAATCGGAAATGTCGGGTATTCTTTATGCTTTGGGAGGACAGGGAAAGCCAGGGTGGCACAAGGAATGGGTTGTTTTGAACAAAGGGCAATTGATTGAATATTCTGATTGGAGGAAGGGAACTCTGCCTATTAATCGGCCAATTGAAGTTGCATTATCGAATGTGAAACCGGTCAATTATGACAAGAGACAAAATTGTTTTGAGATATTAACGTCTGGTGGTCAGAAACATGTATTTCAGGCTATAAATGATGCCGAAAAGTGTAGATGGATCAAGACATTGTACAATGCTGGACAAGTGGTTGATACTACGCGACTCAAACGGAACGAGCCACTACCCAAACCTGGAAAGAGACCGGCTCAGCTTAAATTGGAAACTGCATTCCATGAAAAACCGGTGATTGCTGGACAAAGCATGGATCGGTCTATCTCCCCTGTTTCTATCAAATCCAAGCATCATCCTGCCGAAGTGGATTATCTCAACTTGGTTAGATCGATTCCTGATAGCAACAATAATGTTTGTGTTGACTGCGAATCGACGGATTCCGTTGAATGGGTAGCGATCAATTTCTTGGTGTGTTTCTGTGTTAACTGTGCCTCGTGTCACCGGAACTTGGGATCGCATATCAGTAAGATCCGGTCGCTTAAGCTCGATAAGTTTGAGAATGAAGCCGAGTTGTTGTTGAACTATATTAATAACAAGGAAGCCAATGCGTATCTTTCATCACCCCAAAAGAAAATTGCAGCCAATGCTTCACATGAAGACCGGTTGGAACATATTCGACAAAAGTATGCTGAACTCAAATACGTGGTCAAGGAACCCAATGCGAATAACAATTTGATGAGGGCAATTCAACAGATCAATATTCCACAGGTTTTGCGCAGTATTGTATGTGGAGCCAACATGAACACAAGTATAAAGATTATGGTTTCTGGTAAGCCAGAGTTTTTACAAATCACGTTGTTTGAATATTCGTTACGCAAGTACATCGAGGTGCCGCAAAGTACACGGAAATACTTTGTGGTGTCTGAACTTTTAATCCTCAATGGATACAAGGTAGAGCATATTTCTGAGTTACAGGAAGATTTGGCACTTATTCCTGATGCTGTGGAGTACTGGAAACAGAGACGGATAAAGTTGGGACTTTCCAGTGAAGATATTAATAAATAATAAGTATACATTCTTCAAAAAAGAAAAACATAAGGAGAAAGAAAAAAAAAAACCGTAAAGAAAAGAGTCTCTAAGTCCCGAATAGGAAATATCCATAATATTTTCCATCAACTCACAGGTGCTTGTGGGGGCGTTCCTCGCGCCAGTGCTTCTGGAGAAGGAAAAAAATAAATAAAAAAGAATTGTATTTGTGGCTGCGAAATCGATTGATTCCATACAAAAAGAACAACCGATGTCTTCATCTAAATTGGTCAAGTACGAGTTCCGTGACTGTATAGGCAAAGGGAACTTTGGTGATGTCTATAAGGCCAAAAATCTTCTTGAGTCTAAGATTGTTGCTATCAAAGTGGTGAATCTTGACGAGACGAACGAGGAAGTTGGGGTATTGATCCAAGAGATCCAGCTTCTATCACGGCTCCAGAGTCCGTATATTACACGGTACTATGAGACATTTGTTCACCATACAAATATGTTTATTGTGATGGAGTATTGTGGCGGGAGTTCATGTGGGGACTTGTTGCGGTATAAGAAACGGTTGGACGAGGATATTGTCAGTTATATAATTAGCAGCGTGTTGCAAGGGTTGCAGTATTTGCACCAAGAAGGTAAAGTGCATCGGGATATCAAGCTGGCCAACATTCTTCTTACTGAACAAGGTGAGGTCAAGTTGGCTGATTTTGGTGTAAGTGGAGAAATTACGTTGACTAAGGTTAAACGAACGACGTTTGTTGGCACACCGTTCTGGATGGCACCCGAGGTGATTATGCGTCGAAAAGGAGGAACTGGAGGCTATGATGTCAAGGCAGATATTTGGCTGACGGGAATTACGACGATTGAGTTGGTTACGGGATCTCCGCCTTTGGCAGAATATGATCCGATGAAAATATTATTTGAGATCCCCAAAAAACGGCCGCCTGTTTTGGTAGGTGTGGCATACAGCGATAGTATCAAGGACTTTATCAAGTACTGTTTGATTAAGGATCCCAGTAAACGACCAGGAGCACGTACTTTGATGCATCATGACTTTATTAATGGAGGTGGTGGAGGACAGACGATGGCAGTGCAGCAGAAGTTAGTGCGGATATTGCATGAAAAAACCCGGACCAGCAGCAGCAAAATGGCACGCAAGCCACGACATAAAATCGAGGAAGAATTGGCGAGCGTAGACGAATCACAACAAGTGGTCCAGTGGGATTTTGAGACATTTAAGACATTCCACGCAGGTTGGAGGGATATAGCAACCGAAGACGACGAAACGCCACAAGGAAATGGTCAGGTGTTATTTTACTGTTTAGAAAAGGTGTACCATCGCGGTCGCAGCGATACGACGAGAGAAACCGTGAAACAGCTCATCAATAGTATTCTCAACTACGAGCGACAGCAGCCGGGTCTTTGTGAAGCTATTGTTGAGGAATGGCGTCACCTTTTTCGCTAAATAACAATAATCACATAATTCAATCAATCTACATTATCTCCAATAAAAGAATTCGGTCTGTAGTAACTCATTGTAGACTTTGCTTGTTCTCTCTCTCTTTTTTTTTTTGTCTGTGTCTCTGTTTCATTTATTTTGTTACCTTGAGAATTATTGTTGTCAAGTGCTAATTTAAATCTTGGTGCGCGGTCTGGAAAAAAAAAGCGCGTTTCTTCCCTTCAAAAATTTCGTGTTTTCCCTTTACAGATCAGTAATATATGGAAGGCTATTTTTTTTTATCTTGCTACATGATATAATCATTCTAACTTTATATCAGAACTGTTTATAATTCCTTCCATCTCTTCTTCCACCAGAAGCTGCACTTTTTATCATATCTTCCTTCGTATTGTACCTCCCACAGTTCTGCAATACTCCCTACCTCCCTTGTTGTCGGCTTGCCGCTGTTAAAATACAATAGAACCCACACACACACACACACACATTCACATTCACATTCACACTCACACTCACACTCACATAAACCCAAGCAACACACCCATGCTGTTCAACTTACACGTCCCGCCAGTGTCTGCTGCTCCACATACGCCGCGCTCAACCGCCAATAATCACAAGCAAGGCGTCACGCCCACCTTCAGTTTCGGCTTGAGCTTTCTGCCGTCGTTCCAGTTCAACTCACCCATCGCGTCTGTGTCGCCCCAGAAGTTCTTGAACGTCAGCAACAACCTCAGCAGAGTCATCGGAAGAAAAGATCCATCCAACGTGTTCTGCTCGATGTCAACACCACCCAAATCGTCTAGAACAAACACAAACAAATTCTTGGACACTTTGACAAAGTCTCAAAAAGACGACAAAGAAGACAACTCCATCGACTTATGGTCCACTTTGGAAAGCGAACACTCCCAAGACAACCACACCAACCTCACATCCATCTACGACGATGAAATCCCGTTGAAAAAGGGCACGTTCCTTACCCCCAGCAAATTAATCAATTCCACCAAAGACGTGTCTGTTTCGGCCTCCACTTCAGTCGAATCCAAAGAATCATCCCGCACCCACTTGGAATCAGCACCAACTTTGGTTCCTATTAAACCAAAGCTGGAGCCTGAAGAACCATACGCGTCCAAATTAGACCTGGTCATCACCAGATCAATCAAACGCCGCAAAATGTCCTCGTCGCAAGATTCTCCCAACAACCTGGTAGCTTCTCACATCGACTCGGCCATGGACTCCCCGATTAACCCTCGTAAACATTCTATTGCATCGTCTACGGTTTCTCTTGTTGATTCCGGAGAAAAGGTTTGGTATCCCGAGTTGGACGACGTGTTGATCAAGTCCTACATGAAATACAAACGTTTCAAGGAAGATAATAACAGATACAACTCAACAGTGGTTCTCAAGCACACTACCCAAAATAAGGTTCTATCCCGCATGTTATTCAACAAAACCGGCATCTTGAGAACTTCAAAACAGATCAGCTCGAGATTGTTCCGACTTGCCAAGTACAAGAGGTTAAATAAGCCTAAAACAGAACCCACGCCATCAAGTAGTGGTGGAGTTGAAATCAATTTTTCTGAGGAACTAACTGATATAATTGAAACTCCTTTGGAAGGCTTTATTTCATCTGGTAGCCAGACACACCTTCACAGCTTGGATTCCATTAAAACCAATGAAATCATCGATCATGAATTGGACTTGTTGTTGTCGTCTCCTACTGAACACAATGTCGATGCCTGCACCTATCAATTGGAACCAAACGACATCAAAATTGCATTTAAACATTACGGTGGTGTTCTGAAAGACGGACATGTCTTTACCATGCTCAAGAACGTCAGTTCTTATGAATTGACAAAAGATACTTTGACCAGACTCAATCACTTGATTTCGTCCACCATCATGGATCATTTAAACTTAGAAGGCCTTCCTCTTTGGTTGGTTAGTCATCACTGCAACTTGGACTATGGAACAAATCAACAGATCACGACATCCACTCCAATTTCTCCCTTTGACCAACAACATCAACCACAGCACAGCAAATCGTTGAATTTGTTGAATGGTTTCTTTGAATCATTCATCAAGATTAATGCCAGGAGTACCAACGAAAAAGCAAAGCCTTCAATGCTTAACTGGAACTGTTTGACTCAGATATATGAAGATGATAGCAACCAATTATTGGTGGAGAATATCGATATAATTAACGGTTATTATTCGATGGAAAACGATAATTTCAATTTGCAATTGCCATTTATGAAAAATTTCTTTGCTGGATACTTGGGTTATAATGTCAATGGGCAACCGAATAAGAAGAATCTCACCATTTTACAAACACTTTACAAGAACCCTGAAGAAGAGCAGGGCAAAGCCGCACGCTTTGATGGACAAAAGTCCAAGTTGTTTGGCCATTTCGTACACAAGATTCACTTTGAAAATACTCACGAAAAGGGTACTTCAACATGTAAGATTGTGAAGATTGTCAACCGGATGGAGGATGAGAAGTACGAAGATGCACTTGGTCCTAAAATGTTTGCTGTTGACTATCCAAAAGAGGATGATAATGAAACGGTTGTTGCAGATTCATCGCCATATAAATCGTCGCCTAAGAGCGTTTCTAGTGCTGTCACCGACGACGTTTCTCCAATGAAAAGAAAGTACGACTTGAGAATCGATACTACTCAATCCAACATTAGAATGAATACAGGCCCATTGAGTGCGCCAATCTACAATGCGGACATTGTTCAGAAGTTCAATCAGACCATGTTGAAGCAGCAGGGAAAAATGAATGCTGCTTCGATAGTACCACAGAATGGATCTTCATTTCAGAACCAACAACAACAGCCTCCATTGATGCATTCGCAGTCTACTGGTAATATTCGGCGCTATACGATGGTTGAAAAGTCGCCGGCTGATATCATTCCTCCGGGTTCGCCCTATAACAGTCATACATCACTGATGGGTAACTTACCTGGAGCTGTTTATGTTCCACAGGGTCAACAACAGATGATGGTGAATGTTGGTAACGGGTATGTTCCGTTTGGCAGCATGCATCCAAAGGTCCAAGAGCAACTTATGAACCAAAGACAATTTGACTACGATGTATCGATGATTTATCCACAGCAGCAGCAACAGCAGCAGTCTACTCAGCCGTTAGCAATTAACCTGCAACTGACAATGGCAATGTCTATGGAAATGCAGCAGCAGCAGCAACAACAACAGAAGCGACCACAGCCAGTATCGCAATGTATGCCACAACAAGCACAAAGATTGCATCCTAACCATCTTGAACAACAACAACAACAATTTATGTATAATTCTATGAATGTGAGGTCAGCACCTGCGTCACAGACACAGTACGATGCTGCACAAACCTCCTTCAACAACATGCCAAGTGTTGTGTACACACAAGCACAGTTTGCCGGCAACATGGGGAAATATAACAAGGAGAATTTAAAGCCGAAGGAGATCAAGTTTGGGCCGATTTTGGAGTACGATCCGTCAAAAGACTCGAAAAAGATCCAAAGCAACCCAAACAAGCGAATCAATGGAGTGCACCGTTTCCCTATCAATACGCCTGTGACCATGTACAATCCCAAGAAGAAGTAGATGGGCGATCATGAACATGTCTTTAACTTTTTTAATTCTTTTTTATAGTAATGTAACACTAATACGAATCCCGGTGTCTGTTTTTTTTCTTTCGTTTTTCGCAGCAATCGAAGGTCGTTCGAATAATTTTCTGGGGGGCCAGGCGGAACGGGATGTTCTGGAACCGACCTGCACTTTGCACAAATTCGAAACCGTTTTGACATCCCAAGCTTTTGCTAAACTCAACCAAGGCCGAATCCAATAAGCAACCAAATGCCTGCGCCAAATAGTTCACGACCCACATCTACGGATAGTACGGGGCTTGATCCTTCTGCTGGCGTGACGCAATTCAAGCTTATTTCGGTTAGCTTTAAAGAAGCAGCGCTCGATTCCCCCAGTTTCCGTGCCAGTGTCAATCACTTAGACAACCAGATCGATAACATCGAGAAATGGCTACTTGCGTTGGTCAGTTCGCTCAGAAAGTTTCCCAAGTACATCCGAGACTTACAGACATTCTGTGACTCGTTTCTTGAACACTTGGTGCCGACTTTCCTTCAAGATGGACTCATTGACCAGGAACACACGGTCCAGTCGTTACGGTTCACATTGAGTGGGTTGAAGAAGCTCTGGAGCGAGAGCATTTTGTCCCTTCATGTCAATCCACAGCTTGTAGGAAACCTCAACCAAGTCGTATTGCAATACGTTACCCAATACAAGGAGATCCGGGTGCGGTTCGATGCAGCCCAGGCGAAACACGACAAGTACTTGACTCTCTACCAGTCAACTCCAAAGACAAAGGAAGCTGCCAGTATTATGGAAGATGCAAAACAGTTGTATCTTGTCCGTAAAGAATACATTCACGCTTCGCTCGACTTGATTATGGAACTATCGACATTGGGGAATCTATTGGACCGTCTGCTTGTCAAGATGAGTAGTGACTTGTGGAAACGAAGGTCATCGGTGGTTAATGATGAAGACGAGTTCTTTAAGGAACATTATAGCAAAGTACAAAAGATAAGTGGCTGGAGCGAAGCTTATTCAACTGCCATTGAAAAGTTAAGAGCAGATATGATGTCTGCACGCGATCAGGTGGAAGATAGCTCGGCGTTCCAATTCCTCCCTTCCTCAAACCCAGCTGACTACAAGTCATCCATCATTAATACAAAGACCTTAAGTGATATAGACGAAAAGTCGTTTGAAAAGCATGGCTATTTATTTATGAAGACTTATGTGGAAAAGTCTTCAAAACCAACCTGGGTCCGTCGTTGGGCCTTTATTAAAGGTGGAGTCTTTGGTTTGCTTATCCTTAGTCCTTCAGGCACATATGTCCAAGAAAGTGACAAGGTTGGTATTCTCTTGTGCAATATCAAGTATACACCGAATGAAGACAGACGTTTCTGTTTTGAAGTCAAAACCAGTGAACTGAACGTGGTGTTTCAAGCGGAAACTTTTCATGAATTGAAATCATGGTTGAAAGTATTTGAAAACGAACGCAATCGTATCTCCCAAAATGCAGAAACCGATAAAGAACTGTTCCACATTGCGTCGGGGAGATATCCACCTCTTATCTCGGAGTTGGCTCTGTCAGCAAATACAGTGGTTGACCGTGACTTGACCAATATCAGAATCATGCATTCTAACGGCCATATCATTGCTTCGATTAACTTGAGCAGTCACATTGAAAAGAATGAAAAGTATTTCCAGAAACATGTGTATAATCACATTCCCCAGATTATTCCTCCGTTTATGACTGATACAACAAAGACATCGATTGTGGCTTACTCCCTAGCAGTAGCTACGTCGGGTCCGACGGCATTGACGGCGAATATATGGGGTTCCTTGAATTGGGGACTTTATTACATGCAAACAAGTTCTAATCCAGAATTGGAGGGTCACATTCGGCCCGATATGGAAATGGTACGAGTTCAACAAGAACACCAATATGATGCAGGCATATATTACCCACAGTACTATCCAGATGAGCTTGTTCCCCTTGATATCCAAATGAGAGCGTTATTTGAAACTGCTGTGGATCCTGGAGAATACTGCTTATTCTCTTTTAGGTGTATCTGGTCGCCCAACTCTCTGAGAGAGTTGAGTGGAAGATGCTTTGTTACCCAGAATCACATCTATTCGTACATGCAAGCTTTGGGGTTTGTGTCGTTATTCAAGGGATACTTGGGCCGTTTTGTATCGGTTGAACATACTCCTCTGAAGAACTTTGATTATGTAAAGATCTACAGCATAACGGGACTGATCAAGATGAAGATATTCTTGGACGATTCCAGAATGATAAAACATAAGACCCTTTACTTAATTGAAAATGTTGCTAAGGAAAAGCCAAAGACATTATCAGAAATCATACCAGATTTGCTAAAAATTGAAGCTGAAGTTAAGCAAGACAATATCGACAGAACAAAGTTCGGAACCATTCGAACCTTAACAAAGGAACTCGAACTTTCCAAGAGCCAAGCACTGGACAACAAAGTTTCTGGGATTGTTCCTCTTCCCAATATCACCAGCCGGGACGGAATCAGTTCGTTCATCACGTCTCCAAGTTCAGCTGAGAAGAAATACCGAGTTGATTTCAGTGGTGACTTCTCGTGTATCTTGGAAAAGACTTACCCAATTCCACCCAAAGCCATGTTTCATGTGTTGTTAGGAGACAATGCTATTGTTTTGAAGGAGCATATCTTTTTCGGAACCACCCAGTTTTTTATCAAGAAACCATGGACGATAAATGAAAAAGGTTTATTGTACCGTAAATACAGAGCTCCTGTCTTCCACAATCAAAAGAACTGGCACTTGCTCTTTGAACAGACTATTGAGGATGCGGTGGAAAACGAGTATTACACGTTTACATTCAAAAAGTCCAAGTATAAGTTCTTTGTTGGTTCTTCATTCAGTGTTGAATATCGATACGTTCTTATAGGTGAGGGGAAACAAACAAGATTCTACTTGTATGCTAAGAGAATATTTGATAGAAGACTGGCATTTAAACCATTGATAGATACGTTGAATCTGTCGATTGCAGTTGCCAATTCCATCTATATCGACAACATGTTGAAGGATGTCGTACACGAACTCGGACACCACGGCATTGTCAACAGATCCATTTATTTGTACGGCAAATTATCTCACACAGATACTGTTGAGGAGGTTGAAGTCCCACCGGTTATCCGTATCAGTTTCGTATACTTAGTTATGAAGCTCATGGAGAAAATCACCTACTGGGTATTTATTGTCATGGTACTGACGTGCAAGTTTATTAGAAACGGGGTGCTTTTAGTCTGCAAAAGTATCCTGATGCAGGGAACGTTGGCTTTCATCTTGTTTGTTTCGTCTATTCTTAATGTCTTGTTGTTGGGCAAGACGTCGACGTCTTACTGGACTGTTCGCAAGGCAAACAAGGTAGCCGAGAAATTTATCAGTAAACAGCCAACCATCTTGCAACGAGCCGTATATTTGAAGGATGTGCAAGTAATGGTTGAAAAGGAAGCGATTAGTCAAGACTCTATTTGTTTTGATATGTTTAAAAACCATTCGTTTGTGTTGAATTTCGACCAGTCGGATAATTGGAACCAAACTTATGGGGATGAAACGACGAGAGAAGTTGCCATTGGTTTAAGAAAGAGTCTTCGGGATATTGGTATCAAGAGACATAAGCTACTTGTTGAGTTAAAGATCTTGAACCAGGTGGAAGAACAGCTTGGAAAGGCTGAATGGAAGAACTGGCTCATAAACGAAGTCGACCGGTGTAGCTATATCCAGAGCACGATATTGGACCAGTTACCTGAAGCTGTTGGATCCAACGAGGAGATCAATGCGGGTTTGAAGTCAGTGGTGAGTTTCTGTCAGGATTGTACGAACGAGCTTCGCAACTTGTTATAAATGTAAATACAAATATCATCATATGCCCTCATTTTTAATCAGAGTCCATTCTTTGCTAGAGCATCGGCAATATGTAAGTATAAAGCCAAAGCATTGAACTTGGGTTCTTGGTGGAACATGACACGGTCAACCATCGTTCGTGCACGATTCGTCCAGTTGATCAAGTCTAGATGGTCAACATTATCGAGAGTTCCAAGATACTTGCCCCATTTCGAGCTCTCTACACTGACAATTCCATCGTTATCTGTTGATAACCCATTTTTGTTTAACTGGTGCTTCATGATGTTCCATGTAAGGTTGAAAACATTGTACCATTTGGGATGGAAACGGGCTCCATATGAAAAGTACTCTACCGACTCTGAATCGGGCACGGTTGTGTTGAACGTGGCCATATTTGACGTTGTCAACTCATAGACTGACTGTGGACAGACAACGTGTGATACCTTTGAGTTACCAAGAAGATCAACAAGAAAGTCAGCACATTCTGAGCCATGGTGAGGCGTTGATATAGTCGTCAACGAAGCGATCTCGTAGTGTTTGGTACTATCCATTAGTTTTGAGATCAAGTACCGGCTATCTAAGCCACCCATAGAATGACTGATAAGATTGAGTCGGATCGGTTTCTCTTTGTCAAACCTCGAATGTCTCTGGAGTTCTTGGCACTCCGTGTTGATAAACCGGTCCAAGATCGTGGCTCGTTCAGCAACCGTTCCAAACGGCGGTACCTTGCCAACCAACACCGTCGACCCCAATTGTTCGAGACTGGACCTGATTCTGTACCAGTATTCTACCAGAAACCAATCATCTTGGCCATACACGGCCTGCTGCGCTTCACGGACCGCGTTCTCGTCTATCTGCTGCTTGCTCACAAGTCTCGGTACCAAAGTCAACCGGTCAAACCCTGAAAATCCATGACACAACACGATTGGGTTCTGTGGAGTGCCGTACTTTGACCTCATGCGACTGAACTCCTCGGTGAAGATACGATTGGCGACCTTGGCCGTGTATCTTCGTACAAATACAAGCATATTAAAGTGAGATTTGGTAGATTATGTACAGTATTTAACGGCTATTAAGTGATTGGATCATCATGTCCTTGATAAAACCCAACAGATTCAACGTCTTCATTCCAAACCCTCTCAACATCACAAGCGGATAGAAATCAAACGAAAACACCTTGTGGAGCTTATCGCATATGCCAATGAGGACGTGGTTGGCTGGCCACGACTCAGAAACGTATCTTTCCAACACCAAAGTCGATCCGATATCCAACCCACGATCCACACCTCTTTCCAAGGCTTCCACTAAGGATGCAACATCTGACTGACCCATGTTCAACCCCTGGCCTGCTAAAGGATGGACGGTATGCGCAGCATCACCTATCAAAGCTACTCGAGGTGCAACATACGTGTCAGCATGCGACAATTTCAACGGGAAACGAGCTCTTGAGCCTTCAATCACTTCGGTGACGGGTAGCGGATAGTTGTTTTCCAAGTCAGACACTCTGAACTTGGACATTCTCCACTCAATATCGTCCAACACAGACATATCGTCCGGGTTGGCCTGTAATACCTTGTACAAGTAATTCAAATCGACTTCATCGAGAGTCATGGCAGCGTTGACCAATTGAGGAAAGATCTCGGGATTGACCTTAACCAACAACTCCGATAATTCAGGGGTGCTTGACCATACAATGGTGGCATTATCTTCACTCAATGGCAAGATGGCTAATGGACCCGTAGTCAAGAACCGTTGCCATCCAATCGCACGGAAATCTTCGTACTGGAGCTTGATGGTGGCCACTACACCAAAGCGATTGTACTGCCAGCCACGAGACTCGATCCCAGAAAACTTACGCACCGGCGAGTTATATCCATCGGCTCCCACAAGCAATCGTGCCTGTAAGCTTTCACCGTTAGAGAGCTTGACAATGGGCCAGTCCATTTCAGGAGAGTTTAACGAAACATTCTCCAAATCCAAGTCATGGTTCTCCAAGTTTGGTTGTATGGGACTCACAATATCTGTCACCTTGGTATTATCGAGGATGGTGGTGGATTCAGGCATGTTTAGCGATTCCACTTTCTGTAACAACGAGCTCTGGATATTGATATTCTCAACCATGGCAGCCAATACACCAGCCCCGATCGCCGACCCATCAAACAGAATCCGAGCATCGCTATCTTGTGAATCATATGCTACTATCGAGTCATAGTACTTTACCCTGTCTTCGTTGATGTATTCCCAGCTTCCTATACGTTCTTGCATAAACTCAATCGATTTGGGAGTAAGTGAAACAACTCGATTGGTGTAGTTTTCTGGCGGATCCTGGCCAAAGTCTCGAATCTTGTTCAACAGGAAACCTTCGACCAATGTACATGATAAATGTCTTGTCTTGCGGGAACTTTTCAATGCTGCTAGTAATGATAATCCTGCGGGGCCTCCTCCAATAATAACCACGTCCTGAAGCTTTGGCTGCGCTGCCGTAGCCAATCCTCTAAATAAACGAAGCATACTGTCGCTGGAGAACGAGGGATGGGTACGAAATTGATGTGGAACGTTTTTGTCTATATGCACGCTATACGACTTCTTTTTTTCTGCAATAATATACGAACAGATTGCAAAAAAGAGAATGTTCAAAGGGGATAATCCAGTACAACAATAGCAATTAATAAATCTTTGGGTGATTTTTTATACAATTTATATTGAGTCAATTCAAACTGATTTTCAAAAGTATGTAATGCTGGTAACTATTTTTGTAGATAAAATTTTCTAATGAATTTTAACAATCGTATTCATTTTCTTAAATTCACGTACCGGAACGTTGGGTGCTCTAGTTTGCTACTGGTGCTAATTACTTTGTACTGCTCTCTAGAACCGGTGTATTTGTTCAGAGTATACAAAATAACTGTGATATATTCTTCTTGCAACCTTCAACATCAATACTCTGCGTACCGCCAGTCAACAGTCTTAAAACATGAACCTCTAAAATTCAGCCGAACTGTCGCATAAAACCCTTGCAAAAAAACTGTTAATTTCATCTGCAACTGATGCTTCACTATCCGTGACATCAAGATTGCCCCCATCGGAATTGAAATCAATGGAAAATTCAAAATAACCAGCATATGTCCGCAGTTTTATCAACTCACAACTGTCTACTGAGGGCATCTGTCAAAATAGGATCCTTCCCGAAATTTCTGCTAAAATCCTGCGAGTAGCTAATGGTAATTCTTTGCTGTCATAATATGCCTGTTTAAATGATAAAAATATTTTGAACAATCTTATACGGGTTTCACCCAAAGCAAGCCGAAATTGGCGTATGCTTTTGACTTCGGGATCAGAATAATTGACCTCTTTTATCGTAATATCTGTGTTATCGGGGTTTATTGGTGTATCCAATAGACTAATTGTAGGTGGCTTAGTGTCAGTAGCAATTTCTGTAGATAACTTCCCACGATTAAGTATTTCTTCCATCGCACTTCTTTTAAAGAACAATGTGAATTCAGAAATTACCTCCAAATAGTCCCCTTCAAGGTATGCAACCCATCTCGCATCCAGTTTACGTTGCATAAATTTACAAAAGAATACACTCAATAGTGACTTGAAAGAAAATAGTTCTTTTGATAATTCCATACGTTGAGACTTGTCAACTGTCATAAAAAATGAATCATCGTGTGAATCTGGATGTAAAAAGTCTTGGACAACTGGTGATCTAATCTGCAACCTCAATTATTTCCAGAACATTTTGAATACATCTGAGCCATTGTAATGATTTAGTAGATCGTAAGCATTATAAAACTTGATTGCAACTTCGGGGATTGGTAGCTTAATTATTGGCATCCAGTATTCAAGTTTCAATACTAGGTCGAGGTTTTCAACATACCAAATAAACTTTTCTAAGTACTCAAGTATCGTGCTACTTTCAATTTTGCTTGTATCAGGTAAAGAGCTATTGAATTCAGAAACATCCAATATGGAGTTTAATATACCTGGAATTTTTTGAGCAACTTTATGGAGTTCCTCATCACAAACTGGTTCCAACTGTGGAAATAGTGATAACATAACATCCAGCATATACCTGCCACCTTCATCTATTAGATTGAACAGTTCTTTTGAAAAAGCTTCAATGTCAGTGAGACAATTAAAGAAATTAGGAATGAATTTTTTTTCGTTCAAAATAGGAGCCCAATTCTCCATAGGATATATACTTTCAATCATCCTAGGAATAACAGCTAATTAGTAGGGGGTCATGATAGATTCAAAATTTTCAACAAATGTATACATTATATTCTCTCCATCAATGTCTGAAAATAGGGACAGATTCCTCTCAGTTAATCTGCATAGAGAGGAAATGAGGCTTTCTAGGACAATTGGGCTAAACCTTTTATGATATTGGAAGGTAAGTTTACATCCTCTCGATAAATATGATTGAAATAACTCCTTCGATACATCACCTGAGAGAATGGTGATATTCCTTTGCAATGTATTGAATAAAGAATTGATGTACTTATCCTGTTTTGGAGACGCTAGTTGAATATTATCTTGACAAACAGAGTGGACCTCGTTGTACATGCATTCGATTAAAACGTTACCACCGTTATACTCCATAAACTTGTTGATAATCAGGTATGGTACTTTCCCAAGAGCATTTGCGACTGTAGTTTTCAATTCCCAGTTATTTAATTGTATACTCAATATTTGTAAAAATACTTCCATGATATTTCCAATCTCGTGGAGCAGAAACTTGGGGTATTCGTCTTGTATTATCAAAATAACTTCACTAAACCCACTCATTGAATAATTCATATTGAACTCCTTCGTCTTTTTGTATATATCCTTGAGGATTCGATACGAGAATTGATAACTGAACTCCTCTTTCACCCTCTTCTGCAGAGTACCTGGATTAATAAATCGTAATTCTAATAAAGCCATCGTCGCCGAAAAGTATAAATCTTTGGATATTCGATCTAAGTTTTCAGGTAGAACCAATTCAATCAGAAATTTAATAACTTTTGGTTCGGTTTCCAACACTGAAAATGCCTGGTATTTTTTGACTTTGAGACTCAAGGACATACCAATAAACTTAATCTGTAGAAGCTTTTCCCTCAATTGAATAGATTCGATGCAGTTGTCTTTGAAAGATCTTGCAGCCCAAATTGACATTCCAACTTCTGGCCAATTTATCTCGGGGATCTCGTTCATCACATTTTCAAAAACTTGATCTAAAGCGTGAGTGATGAATATTTCATTGTTTAAAGAATACTCGACGGTACTTTGGTCATGGTTGCTGATGACAATATCTTTCCATTTCAAGGGAACCTGCTCCGTCATAATATAAAGGTAACTTAAATACTGACCATCTTGATTTGATCTCGTGTATGTAGGGGGTATTGTAGGGGGTATGAGCTAGCTAGTCTTTCCATTTGAATCTTTAATTGTTTCTCTGTTTCTATGATATTGTTGAATTTCTCCTTGTTGAATTTAGCCATCATTTTGATAACCTTCATTGAGCACAATAGAATATCAACCTCCTGTGATTTCATTAATTTAAGAAGCCTTCCAGAATTGAATACAGAACAGCCGTGCAGGAGATTGGAGGTTAAGTCAGCAATAAATTGGAGCAAAGAACAAGCCAAATCTCTGTCTTGCGATGAAAATACCATAAGTCTGGGAAATTCCTGGTTCAAGCCATACTTGGAGATAAGCTCTGTAAAAATTTTGTCAAATCTTTTCAATATACCGATCCAATTGTCCTCGATACCCACACAATCAAAATCAAAGGCTGACAATATTGAAGGCAATTCGGTTAATGAACATGATTTTACCTTGTCAATGTATTGCTGTAATGCTGCAATATTGGTATGCTTTTCCATTTCTGTTAATTTCACCACAACTGAAGGAATAGATACATCTATCCCTTGATTTTCATGGAAGATTTGATTGGATTTATAGTACAGTAAAAACAGGTTTGAAACAATTGACTGTTAACTCTTTGGCAACATATTTTTTATCGTATTTTGTTGACTGATTGATTTGAGGCAGAATTCGACATAATGCTGCAAACCAGGTTTGTGGAGTGAATGTCTGCCATGTGAACAGTGTTGGTGGGGACAAAAATCATTCCTCTGTGGGAATAGCAGATATTTTGTAATAAGGTGTACGCGATCCCATTTTGGTTTGTATTCTAAGTTTAAACTAACAATCTTAAGTCTTTTCATCGCTATTAGTTTATTCGTGATTGAATTGTCGTCATTAGTTATTCATAGTTAGTTACAATCCGTTTCTGCCAGTAGTTTAGAATAGGAAGTCCCCTCCATCAGTAGCTTTTCATACCAGGAGATAGAGATTTACGTTACCTGCGCTAAATTACCTAGTACACTCGCGTCTACTACAATTAACATTTTATGGTTCTCTAGTTGGGTATTCCTATCTGTAGAAACACTTGCAATTGGAGCATACATAATTTGTGATTGTAACTGACTGTTAGTAGTTTTGTCTTTTGGTTGTCTTGGAGATATAACACTTTTATGTGAATGAATATTGATAATTTTATTTCTTTGTTAATTATTCAACAATTCTTATTATTTTTGAATTTTTAACAAAATTTCTGAATACCTAACGAACATATCAGAATCATTAGACATCATCTAATCCTTATCCAGATTCTATAAACCTTTCAATAATTAATCTTGTATTATTGATTTAAAAGATAATCCTGTAGGCCTGTGATGGATGAAACAATCTTATCGTAAAATGCGCGGATCGCCTCATTTCAAGTACATAATGAACTTGACTCCAATTGAAGATATAACCTCACTCGACTCCCAGAAGTTGATATCCGAAGCAAAAAGTATTGTTGATTCAATTGACTCCTGGAAGAAAAAGGCTCAACTCAAATATACGCTTGCTAGCAATAAGCAGATTGTCGTACCCGTGTCTGCAACCGAGTTGAATAACGTCGAATGGTATGCCAGACTGAGTGACTTTAAGGGATTCGATTCGACCGTCAAACAACGTTTCTACGACCACCTTGTAAAATACGTGCTTGGATCCACCACCGATCTCACGCAAACTCATTCCGAATATGAACACAAGTATATCCACGAAATTGAAAGCTACAAAGTAGAACCATACGAAATGGCTGGTACAGACAAGACAACATCCTTCAGTTACTTGTTGCGTGCTTATTATAAGTTTCCTTTCCCACTCAAGAAACGGGTCTTTTATGAATTGGTACATATATATAAACCTACTGATTCCAACGAAGGGTATGTGATTACATTGGCTATTGATCCCAAGAACTTCCTGACCCAAATTCTGGAAAAATTGGTAGTGGCCAAGTACACCTCTATCGAGAAATTCTCCTTTATCGACGACAAATTGAAGTGGACCATGTGTACCTGCTCTACGCCTGGTGGCTGGATTCCTAACTGGGTGGTAGGCTTGAGTATTACTGGTGCCATCGCAAAAGATGTACCAAGTTTCCTCGACTGGGCTGAAACTTTTTAGGTATCACCACTCGATATAAACCCTTCGAGCCAGACCTTGACATCGTCTCCTAAATTTTCGAGGAAGCCCAAACTTGTATAATCATACACTCCATCGCTTAACCGATTAAGTATGGTTTGGTTTGGCGTTGGTGCTGAACTATTCTTCTTAACCTTTGAACGATTGCGATTCATGATGATAATAATGAACTTTTCTTCGTATCTAATGTAATAAAACATCCAATCATTCAACTTGTTGCTGGTAAACTTGTGGAAATACTCATCCAATTTACCTCCAACATTGAAGAAATCCTTGTTTCGTTGCTCCAAAAAGAGCTGGGACAATTGGTCGTGAAGATAGAAAATGACACTCTGATATTTAGCTGTAGATATTTCAGCATTAACTATGCTAGGTAAGAATGGTAACGATGACTTGATAGATCCATCGACTGAATCATAAATTGTGAAAAAGAAATCGTTATCAACCTCTGTCTGCTGATGTCTAAGTAATCCACTAAGAGAACGAATTGAACCCATACTTCCCGAAATACTACCGTTCAAAACAGAATGGCACATCTCCTCGATTGCAGGGATAAAAACCTCATTTTGCAAAGTTTGATAAAACTTCTTTTCATCAAGTTTTGGATTTGATGTGTCAACCACCAATGTAATACAGAAACCCAGACGTTTAAAGACGACAAGCAGAAACTCTCGTTCAACATCCAGCATAGTACCATTCTTGATCGATTTGGTCCGTAAATATACTAACCTTCTTTCGATAGAGGAGTCTTTTGTTAATCCAATCAAGTACTCTCCTTGATCATTCAATTCCTCGTCATCGCTCTCTTGTTCTTCCAGATTACCAGCATCTGGAGCGGTGGAATTCAGCGTCAAGCGAGTCGAAATGTTACGAAGCATGGGAGGAATGGAAAACCAGTTACTTGCAGCAACTTCGTCTCCTTCCTCTATTTGAGTATTGGAATTGGTTTTGAATGATCTCATGCTGTTGACAGTGTAGTTTAATGGAGTAACAACCAAATTATTGGTGAGATTGATTGGATTAAGAAGCTCCATGGCAGATAAAGCCACCGTGTGTACCTGATTGGATTCCAGGTTGGGTTCTGGCAGCTCTATCTCGATTTCTGGCTGTATGATTTGAGTCGAAAAGACTTCTGTGGCATTGATATCAACCAAGTTCGCTGTATCTAGTTTCTCGTTACAATCGTAGTATTCCAACCAATTGTATATGTCAACCAAAGCACTTTCTGGTATTACTTCTTCCTTTCCAAACTCGTCAAAATTGCTCATGAAGACCGAACCATACTTTTTTTGATTGGATTTATCAAAATATGCTATAATGATCCCCTCTGGAACTTCATCGCCGAATAGACGAACCAACTCACTTTTGGCCTGAGAATTGAAAATGAGTGACGACTTTTTGTATGTTCTTGTGGTACTGTTTGGAAGTAAGCCTAGAAATCCCCGGTAGTTTGTAGTATTGGGCCACTGGAGTCCTGGTGGAATGTTATATGATTGGCCATTAAAGCTCTGCAAAAATCCTGACCAGAACTGCTGTGATGTATCCTGAAGTATGTTGAAACTATACTTCTTCCACACGGTTGAAAAGGAACCATTGAGTAAGACAAAATAATTGTATGCCTGTTGTACAATCCTGATCAACTGCTGGTTCACGACCGAGGATTTTTTGACGTTATCCTCATGTAATGTCACTGAATACGCAAGGTAATAGTGAGATTCTAGGTTCTGAACTATAGTTGACGAATTTGTCGTCTTGATTATGGTTGTTTCGTCCAACTGGTCTCCATTTGAATCAACAAAGTTTCTTGCAAACGAATCGATACCCCGAATCAACCCCACTATCTTCACCTGTTCGACTCTATCTGTTTTGGAATCCAGAGACACAAAGAATACAATTTGTTTGAATAGTTCTTCGTTTGCTTCTGCTTCTTCTGGTACTAAATCAGGATTAAAAATGGTTATGAATTGGATCTTCGGTACCTCATGGTTCAATTCGGTGGTGTATAATCCATTATTACTACTCTCACCTCCAAACTGAGGTATAAATTGTGAGAAGTAGTTACTCATAACATGTATGTAAATTACTTGGCTTGGCAAATTAGAAAAATCAAAACATCCGTACTATAATATATAAATATTTTTGTGATATCATACATTCCATCTTGTGATACATCAATGATATTAACTTTCATATGTCATCTATTGTCTTGAATGTGACTATAAAGCCTGCAATTTAAATGATGTATACTACTTGATACACAAGTATATAAGTGAAATGATATATAGTATAAGATGGTTTTGTGGTCTAGTTGGTCATGGCATCTGCTTAACACGCAGAACGTCCCCAGTTCGATCCTGGGCAAAATCATTCTTTTTTTGAATTTCTTTGAACATTAAAAATATGTGACACGTAGTATTTTTTAGATTATTTTTGATCATGACACGTCACATAACACGCAAATGTTTAGGTTCGATGACACTCCATCCAAAAATAATTCAAAACAGGTTCATGTCAAACTTAAAACCAAGAAAAAGCGCTGTGCTGTCATACGTAATTTGATACTTGTAGAACTACAAAACATTATGGTTTTTAATGAGTATGTGTCAGGTTGTATAGTGTAGTGGTTATCACTTTTGGTTTTGATCCAAACAACCCCGGTTCGAATCCGGGTACGACCTTTTTTTATATGCTACAGTGTTAACAATAGTTATTCTTTCTTTTTTGTTTGTTTACTTTTTTCTTTTGATTCACAAAACGAGATTTCCCACCGTCTAAATTTTTTCTTACCCTGTGATACACCACTAATCCAATAGTATTCCACTATATAAGCCTAACCACATATATTAGAAGATTCTACTGTGATTTGAACTGTTCTTAGATTTGAATAAGAACAAAATAGTATTCCACGAAAACAGACATAAAAATACGGACGAGCAACAGAAGTCAAGGAAGTCAGCGAAAGCAATTCAAGTCCCATCATGGAAGACAGTCCAGTCAAGTACAAACCAACATCCAAAGTAATCGATTCCTTACACTCACAGATAGATGTATTGAAGACGGAGTTGGAAAGTGTCAGAGTTTCCAGCGATGAATATAGGAAGAAGCATGCAGCTGTGGCCAAAAAGAACGAATCGTTTGTCGACCAGTTGGCCAACGCCAAACACGAAAACGATATGATTAATGCGTTGTTAAAAAGAAAAGAAAGACGGATTCTCGATTTGGAAGATCAGAGTAACGAGCTCCATTCGGCCAACGAGACGTTACAGTTCACCAACAAGAACATGAAGATTAGATACGATAACTTACAGGAATCGTCGGCACTGTCGACTGCGGAGTTTGAGAGGTTGAAGATCGCATATGATGCGTTACTTGCGTCTCAGGTTGAGTATAAAAGACATTACCAGAAGGAGTTGAGTACCATAACTACCGCTTTCGAAAAGTACAAGGAGGAGAACAACCAAAAGTACAACGAGTTATCTCTGAAACTTCTCAGTAACGACAAGGATGTTGATACCCTTTTGGATAGTTTAGCCAACAAGCGGAAAACCATGGACCATCTCTATGTCAACAAGAACAGAAACATTTTGGAATTGTTGACCAAGTTGGGTAAAGCAGCCAAGATGCATGGTCAGGAATCCAAGGTCACATTACAGGAATGTGTTGAGACCATACAAGCTTTGATTTCCAAACATCCAGACTTGAAGGAGAAGTTGGCTACCCATGAACAAGTGGATATAGACTTGGATGAGTTATTGTCTGAGTCTGTCGATACTCTTTCCAATTGTTCGTTTGATGAAGATGCCACGATCGTCAGCTCTCCTAACCCCAACGATTCCATGGAAGCTCCAGATACACCTAAGAAGTCGTCAAATTTGGGCAGAACACAGTCGATACAGTCTAAGAGGAGGAAGAATAAGAGAACCTCGTTAAGATTTGATTCCAAGAGTGCACCTGATTTTTCCCATATCAATACTCCAACGTCACAGCCACCCGCGAACTTTCTGAAGAGACCGATGTCCAACAACAACAATATCACGAACGTTGGTAGTAAGAGAAACAGCTATAATGATAACAAACAGAGATCAGCCACTCCACCATCGAAACTTCAAGATGGGTTCGAGGTACAACACGGTCAGTATGGCGGTAACAGTTATCACCACCAATACCAAAATAACAACCAGGGAAACAGACCAAATAGATCCAGAAGCAGCAGTAGCAGCTACTACGGACACAACTCGAACAATTCTAACAATACCAACAATAATTCGAACAATACGAATAATAATTCCAATAATTCGAACAGTACGAACAAGAAAAACTTCAACAGAAGATCGTACGGCAACAACAACAACAATAACAAAAGAAACTCCAGTTTCGAACCCGCAAACTTTAACTTGGGCCTAAACAACTAGACAGAAAGGGTAAGTTTACTCTCACCTACTTCATTATATTATTATTATTAAATTGGGGAAACACCAGTGGTGCTCGCTTGGTGCTGGATGCTATTATATATTAAACTTAGTATTACAATCTATGAGCAACTATAGTTCCGTCGTTGTAGGCAGCAAAGATTAAGCTTTCCACATTTCGTTTGACCTTGACAAGTTGCTTATACGACTTGAGAGAATCTTGTTTTGTCTGAGGATAAAACACCGCCATTGCTGATAGTTTGATTGCTGTATTGTTCGATTCGTTTGTTGTAATACGAGGAACTTCTCGGATAATCAGACGGACAACTGTGCTGTCCAGGATCCGAACCTCTTCGATAATTCCGTTCCAGTATCCAATCATGACGGTGGATCGATGAGGAATAATGCATTGGATTCCAGAGTTTTCAAGTTTTAAGTTCTGTTTGGAGTTGTTTGTATAGTCATAGAAAACAAGTTTGTTGTTACTTGATCCTGAAATCAAGCACGAATCAGCAAGAACTAACGATATCACAGGATTAGGAGTATATGTAGCATCTGAATATACGATTTTGGCGGTAGGATCCAAATTTAACACGGTTCTTTCTCGTTCAGAGGCTCGTGAATAAACAGGAAACTCTATTTTGAGTCCAATTACTTGTCCAGACTCGTAGCCAATGTACAACGTGGAAGTTTCTTTCATGTATGTCATTTTCATGATGATTCCAAAATCGTTTCTAGCTTCATTGGATCCTATTTCAACAGGAATATCGTTCTGGGAATTGAGAAGCTGATGAGGGTTGATGTTTGTGAGAAGACGTGTCAATTCAAACGTCAGGGTGATTTTGTAGAGATCAAAGTTGTTTGAATCAACCGAAGCAGGCGTGAAGAGCAAGCCATGGCTATAAACAGCGTTACAGAAGTTGAGGGCGTTGACTGGAAGTTCAAACATCATTTTCTGGGCCTCAATATTCCATATCTTGATCGAAGAATCTCGAGACTGTGTCATAACAAGCAAATCTGTTTCGTGATCGACTTGCTGTACCGAGACAATGTTATCTGAATGGGCCTGCCATTTATGGATGGGTCTTCTTGTGGTGAGATTCCACCAGATCACTTGACCAGACAGATCTGTTGATACTAGGGTTGCATATTTGTACACAGGCAAGCATAGTGCTGTGACAGAACATGAATGGCCTCGAAGAGAGAAGAGCATTACAAACTTATTGATGCAATGTCGTGAAATGGTGAAATTAATATCACGTTATTTGTTGTTGCGACATTTTTTTGCTTGACTTTGATCTGTACAACAGCCGGCACGCGCAGATTTTAGCTTCGGACATAACATGCCAAGCAAAAATTAAGATATTTGAGACATCTCGGTAAATGTGGATCTGGGATTCGGTTATTGAAACAAAGTATTGGCTATTGAACCTTCTAAAAAACCTGGCTTTGTGGAAGGAGTGCCATACGAGGCGGCTTTCGTAGTCAGACCAATCGCCTATGGTTTTGGAATAAAGAATTGTCCAGAATCGGAAGCTGTGTGCTACGAGCGCCTCTGATTTGCTGAAAATTGCACATTTATGGTTACGCAATCCAAATTGGGTAACTAGATTAATTAGATAAAAATAATCGAGATTAAAAATATTTCCCATCTCCCTGGATTTCGTTCATCAGATAACTTACGTTTATTGGGTTATGGGAAGCTTAAGCCTCCTTGGACAAAAATTTTTGACACGAAGGTCCTTATATAAGATGGTAGTATATACATCCTTGTATTCCTCTCTTCTTTTTCTCTATATTCTTTGGGAAAAGATCTCGTTATAAAAAGATGGTTAACGTTTTTAATGTCCAGATTTTCTTTATTGTTTTAAGAGAATCGTTAGAAGCCGTTATTGTTGTTTCTGTTCTCTTGGCATTCTTGAAACAGGGGTTAGGTGGAGCACACCAGGACCCTAAAGTATACAAACAGTTGAAACGACAGGTTTGGCTAGGGTCAATATTGGGAGTCTTGTTTTGTTTGATTATTGGTGCCGCATTCATTGCAACCTTCTATACCCTTAAAAATGATATCTGGGCCAAGTCTGAAGATTTATGGGAAGGTATTTTCAGTATCATTGCTACCGTCTTGATTTCCATCATGGGAATCGCCATGTTGCGTATCAATAAGATGAAGGAAAAGTGGAGAATCAAGTTGGCTTTAGCTTTAACAAAACCTCCTTCCAACAAGAGAGACCGTTTCAGAATCGGATACTTAACCAAGAAATACGCCATGTTCATTTTACCATTCATCACCTGTTTAAGAGAAGGTTTGGAAGCGGTTGTGTTTGTTGGTGGTGTTGGTTTAAGTTCATCAGCCACCGCGTTTCCTATCCCTGTCATCTGTGGTTTGTTGGGTGGGATTGTTGTTGGGATAATCTTGTACTACTCCGGTGCTACCGTATCCTTACAAGTCTTTTTGGTTATCTCCACTTGTATTTTGTACTTGCTTGCTGCTGGTTTGTTTTCCAAGGGTATCTGGAACTTCGAAATGCATCTCTTAAACATCCAGACTGGTGGTGATGCTGCTGAAAACGGGTCTGGTCCTGGTACTTACGATATCTCCAAATCAGTCTGGCATGTCAACTGTTGCAATCCAGAAACTGACAACGGTTGGGATGTCTTCAACGCCATTTTGGGCTGGCAAAACTCTGCGACTTACGGATCAGTTATTTCGTACAATATCTATTGGGTGGTTCTTATGGCTGTCCTCGCTTTAATGATGTACGAAGAAAAGAACGGCCACTTGCCATTCCTCAAAAATCTTACCTTTGTTCAGTTGAACCCAATGTACCACATCAAGGGAAAGAAGAAGAACGAGTTATCTGCTCGTGAACAAGAAGAGTTGTTTGACAAGGTCAGAAACACTCAGTTCGCCGATGAAATCGAGGAAGTAGGTTCCTCTTCTTCAGTGTCCAACAAGGAGGTGATCCAAACCGTTGCTGATGAAAAAAAAGTGGTTGATGAAATCTAGCGGTCGTTCGTTTCATGTGTTCGTTCTATGGCTTTATTTAAATGTGATTAGAAACAATCAAACTGATTTTCAGAGTCATGTAAGTTCTCCTGTAATATGGTCTTGAATTCCTGCTTGGAGTATTCTACTTCCAGACCCAACTTTTCTTCAATTGTATTTAACAATACTTCCAACAATTTGAACGTCTGATCATTGAAACGTAATACTTGTGACACTTCAAACACTTCCATAAAGAAATTGACGTCCAACTTCAAGTTAATCAATTCGATTGGTCTCAAGGAGTTCGAGGATCTTAAACTATCCAATGTATTCTTCAACAAACCCATTTGAAGCTCATTGATAATACTGATGAAGATCTCATGGCCAGTAATCGGTTTCACCGTATGCACAATCTTGACAAAGTGGATCAATACATCATAAATAAACCCATCTACCTTCATGCTCAGTCCAGTGCCTTCAACAGGACTGTTGAAAAACTTGTGTACTCTCAAACTCACCCATAGCTTTTCTTTGTTCAAAATATCGTCAAATATCGTCAAACCAGCCTTGTCAATATCAGCAAATAACTTGAGATTCTGTTTCAGCAAATCTTTCGAATATATCTTATCAAATTTTGCTATCACCTTTGGATATATTTCTCGTGATAACTTGTCAAAGTTATTCATGGTCAAGATTTTAAATGGACCTTCTTCGCTGATTTTTCTTTCCAACGTATACTTTTTCATTATCGAATCAACCATAATGTTTAAACTTCTCATGAACTGGATCTCAATACTCACCAACATTCTCTTACTTGGATGAGATGAAACTATTCTAAATTCAGAACTGGTTGATTCCTTGGTAAACATCATCTGACTAATTTTTACCAAGACATAGTACTGGTAGTATTCTATTATGTTCATCAACTTGGTATACATACCATCGTCAACGTTCTTGTTTTCGTCATATTGGAGTTCATTTAATCCAATGGTATCCCACTGTTCCAAGTCATATATTTGTGAGCAGTCATTCACCCACACGGCACATACTGCTTCGACAATCTTTTGAGTAACTTTGGTCGAGGTATTTCGCAAAAGTTTGATAGATTTGTTGGTATCGTTACTCTTGTTGAGATTGCCCAAAGTTCCCACAGCTTCACCAGCACTAGTCAAGAATGAGTTCAACTTTGAACTGATGCTCAGCAAGTAAAAAATCGCTGACAAAGAATTGGTATATTCTGGTAAGAACTGACGGTAATTTTTCGGTGTCGATTCCAATTGATTATTGTCCCCGGATTCGTCATCAAACAACGTTACCAACACCACCGAAATCTTCTCAATCATAGCAAAGAATTTGGCCTCAATCACCTTGTCAGGGTCGATGTTGTACTTGCCGTAGTGGACGTAGTTGTTGACGAATTTGCTCAAGTTTCTCAGGAATAAACCATTAATGTATCCAATGAAGTTGTTCAAGACTAACCATGTTTCGTTGATAATGGACAAGTCAAGGTTTTCACTGCTTTCAAACACTTCAATGACAACCTTGAGTCGTTCCTGAGTACTTGGCATCGTGGTGGTTGCAGTGGCACGGAAATATTCCTCAATGGTGTTGTAGTTGTCACCGATATACCTGACATGTGATCCGTTCTGTCTCATATCTGGCAACGAACTCACGTAGTCAACCAACTTTTTTTGCATGATGGCCCATCTCGAGTCAACTTTCTTGATCTGGTAATCCAATTCGTCTTCCAAGCCCTGTAATTGTACGGTTAAGAACTCGAAAATGGGGTTTTTAAACTTGTACTTCTCCTTTTCACCGTCCAACTGGTACAACTTGTCCACAAGAGCCATAAAACGGGCGCTGGAGCTGGATAAACCGGATCCACCCGATCTGACTGTTTGGTTAGATGATGATGCTTCATGATCGAGGGAAAGTAATTCCTTAAAAGTTTTCTTTCTGTATTGGTCGATGATACTGTTAACTTCGTCAAAAACCTTTGACAATGCTGTGTTGATAAGGAGCTGCTCCTGGTGCATAGCTGGGTTGCTCTGGGAATCACGATACCGTTTTTCCTGAACTCTTAAGAATTCTTGTTTTTCATTAAGGAACCGATGGTAATCATCGATGAGTTGTTCGATGTTGTGATTTGATACGTGTCTGACCAATGTTTCTGGCAAGTCAAAGAAGAACTGGTGGGCTTTGACGAACTCAATCAACTTGGAGATCTTGACTACTTTGCTTTTGTTGTCGATAATAGGTCTGATCATCAAAGCCGAAGTTGTGTTGAGGTTGTTGATGGATTCTTCTAGTTCCGATAAGAGCGTTTCGTTTTTATTGGTGATGCCATGGCGTTCAGGGTTGAACACCTTTGAGTTTTCACGTTCTCTCTGGGCGTTTGTTTTCAGGTTTTTGAACGAGACCAAGACATCGTCAATTGCTTTCTTACAGTCCAAGAACTTGACAAAATTGGCATCCATGACTCCCTTCAATTCGTTAGTTTGGCTGTGGATGTTTCTTTCAAGAAACTGAAGTGACTGAAACAACTCGTTGATGGATGTATCCTTGTGGACTTGGGTGAGAAACTGTTTCGAATTGAAGTTCTGCGACGAGATCAAGAACTTGGTCAAAAGTGGATCTGATGTCGACGAAATGATTCGTTTATGAAGCAATTGCTTGATGACATTGGTACCGTGACCACGGAGCGGATCCTCCATATCCTTATTGCTGTAGTTATAGTGCGTATCGCGAGTATCGTCGTTCAAGTTGACGAGCAGACTGAGAGTGTTGAATTGTTCTTCAAGATTAAGACCCACAAGTTCGTTTGTTTCAAGATATTCTTGTGGCTTAAGATTCAAGTCTTCTTTCGATCGTGGTTCCAACGTCTCCATGTTATAAAACGCAAGGATATTCGCTTCATTGTACGTATGATCCAACATCGTTGTCAACAACTAAATTGATGTTTAAATTTTGGTTTTATTCGCGTTTTTCGGTATTCATACAATTTATTTAATACTAACGTTTAAGCTTTTATCTCCAAAGAGTGTACTCCTGGTGCTGTGCCAGATCAGCATCAACACCAGAACTCACAGCAGCAACTGCAGCATTGGCAATGTTTGTAGGATCGTTTGGATCCATTCCGGATTTCTGTTCTTCCTTCTGATCGTCTTCCGTAAGCCCCGCTGGACGGGCGAATCGTTGGAGCTTGTAGATATCGTCAAGCATCTGTTCGTAAAGCGCAGCAAGCGTAAGTTTACTATGGTCCTTGACTTCCATCCGCATCTTGTCAAATACCGCCTGGAAATCGCTGCCATTCCATTCCTGGTATCCTTCCAGCTTCGGATACTCATCATCGTACATCTGGCCAATCCAATTCCAGTCGATCTGCTCCACATGCGTGTATTCACTACCCTGGAGCTTCTGTACCAACCACATCTTGGTATCACTTGCCATGTAGGACGTCTTGAGCGCCGACTCACGCTTCACCAACTTTGTCCATTTGTACCGACACTGAATCCGCAGCCGGGTCCCGTTCATCCGTTCACTCACCACGGTCCAGTTGATCGTACCGTTGCCTCCCTTTTCCTTGTCGCTGGTTACCTCCAACATCTCGGTCACAATCTGCTTGAGCGTCCGTTCTTCGTCCTCCAGCCACTTGTTCGAGCTCCGGTTCTCGCCACACTTGACATAGTTCCGCCACCGATCACGACAATCCTCAGGCATCCGGCCCATGATCTCGCCAATCTCTTTCCATTTACCCTCGTGGGTCTGCGCCCAACGCCGCAACACTTCATCGTCTGCTTTGGTCCATTTCGCCCTCACATCAAAAATATGGTACTGTCGCCGGACATGCTTGTACACCAGCGCCCGTGATCGGTAGGGAAGAACTCGTGTCAAGGATTCCCAGAAGTTATCCTTCTTTCGCTCGTTCGACCAGATTCGATTGCACACATCTTCTCTCGTCCATTTGGATAGATGACAGTACCCCGAAATAAAATGGTCCACTGCTCCAATCTCCTCCTCCGTAAACAACCGTGCACCTTTACCCGTTGCCGGCATGTTGTACCACGATCCGGTACGCGACAGCAGTTCGTCGATCAACGACTCGACGTCCGTGATATGGTTGAAATCTTTGGTGGGCCCCGCTTTTTCTGTATCTTCCGACCGCAACTGGTGCTGGGGATACTCAATGAGATTCTCTTCAATACGTTTGAGTGTCTTGCGGACCTTGGGCTTCCTTTTCGTATCATTCGAAATGGTATTGGCAGCCTGGGCCAACTGTGTGATGGCCGAAATTGATTCCTGGCTTGCATCTGATGTCGCTGGTGGAAGACTGAGACTATCAACAGACGTATCGCCGTTCAAGTCGCCTCCGTTACCGATATGACGCGCCAACTCGCGTGCATCGATGATCGCCGCCTCCACCAACTGGTCATGTTCGCTCGAACCCAAACCAGCAAGATCAGGATCGATCTCATTGGACATTCTTCTCTTCTTCTTCTTTTTCTTCTTACGTAGATCCGTTCCAGGTGCAGTGGTGGGTGTGGGTGCGGGTGCAGGCGCCGTATAGTCGTTGAAATCACCATCGGCCGTGATGTTTTCTTCCAAGAACCCTGTCCATTGGTTAAAATCATTGATGTTATTCATAATGTCATCGTGGTTCAGTTTGCGTTTCTTTCTGTTACTGTTGCTATTGTTGCTGTCATCCAATGTGCCTCCCACGTACCGCATCACGGCTGCTTCGACCGCATCGTTGATCTGTTGATTTGTGGTTTTGTCATCGCCATCGTCGCTGCGCACATGTACATCGTACTCTTGTCCTTCGTCCTCCTCTCCATCTTTAAGCTTCAGACCTAATTGAAGTAACGCCTGAGCTCCTCCGATTTCTTGTTGGTCCTCCATTTTTCTTACCGTTTGGTTACCCGTCTTTTTGGTTACCCGTCTTTTTGGTTACCCGTCTTTTTGATGATTAAGGAAAAAATTGTTGATACTTGCTTAGTAAATGATTGGTAATCAGATATATACACATATCATGTGAGCCCATAAAGAAATTAATAGAAACAAAAAGTATAATTAAACTCTCAAATAAACCACACTTCATTACTTTCTAACGGTTTATTGATGTTCTTTTTATTGTCCTTTCTATCAATTTATGGCCATTTTTTTGGGGTGGGTCCTAACATTTTACACCCCTCTGGACATTTTCCTGCATACACTTTATCAACACACAAACCATAATCACCACAACTATGGATAGTCCCAGTCCCTTGGATAGAAGTGGCCAGCGGAGTCCCATTACACCGAAAAGGTATAGTGAGGAAGTGTTGCAGCAGTTGAGCAAAAATGAGTTGATTGAAAAAGTATTGGATCTCGAAACGATGATGAATGAGTTTCAGGAGCTGAGTAAGGAATTGGAGCAGGTGTTGGAAGAAGAGCTTCAAGGATTGGAGCTGCGGTACGAAAGTTTGCATGAGAAGTGGGATCAGCAGAATGTGAGTCTTGAGAAAGCCAACGGGACGATTTTGGCATTAAAGAACGAGTTGAATCAGAGCCACGAACTACGCAGCCACGAAGCACGCGAACACGAAACAGAGATACGAAGGGTGAAACAGCAGTTGGTTTCGGTCGAGGTGATGAACGATAGTATGGAAACCAACGATCGGATGCTCCAGAGCAAATTGGAGTTGACGACCCAATTTACCAATGAACTCTTGGAGAAACTAGCGATATTGGAGAACGACTTGGACCGAGAAAAACGTTTGAGTACCGAACGACAGTTTTATATCTCCAACTACCAAAACGAGGTCCGTGAGTTGAACTTACGGCTCCTGGAACAACAACAACAATCACCACAACATATTGAGGGTGATACGCTGGTGATCAGTATGCGTGAAGTGCTCTGTGCTGGGCCTCCTCCCAACTCCGAAACGTTCCATATGACCAAGTCTACATCGTTACAGAAGTTACAGGAAAACATGAAGATTCTAAACGCATCCAACATTGCCCATTTCAAGTCTCCATCCACAGCCACCACCACCAACACATACGTGACGGCATCGACCCGTGAAAAGGGCAACAAGACGATTTCGTCACCAACACATAATAACAATAATAATACCAGTGCGAGTCGCAGCCGAAGCTCGAGCCGATCGAGTGTCCGCAGCAAAAGCAGTATGTTTAGCGAGAAACTCATGTCCAAACCAAAATATCCCCATGAACTTCCGTCCATTAAGGGCTCTCCGAACCCCGAACGACTACTGGAACTCGCAGATAAACCGAAGCTGAAGTTTACGCTCCGAGGCTTAATATAGAATAGTAGGGTTACATTAACCGGGTATATACACTCCACAAATAGAAACTAAAAAAAACAACGACACAACAAAAATCGTTTTCTGGACACCATCAACCATGACCTTTGGGCAGATTCTCCAGCGCTTGGACAAGTCTGAGATCCACGAGTACTTAACTAATCTCAATTCCAAGCTACTGCTGGAAGAAAGCGACGATTTTCCCGTTTACTTGAACGAGCTTTCTGAGTTGATTGAAAAGTTTAATGTTCCACCACCCAAAAAGAAAGATCTGGACCCTCAATCGGATCCAATTGTTGGTGATAAGACTTCACTCACGAACTTCAAGTTGGTATCGAGAAACTTGACATTGATCTTTAAACAATTGCCCACAAAGGCATACGACTTTACCAACGGACTCTTGAACCATTTACAGTTGAATGAATATAACGAGTTGCCCGTAGTGGCACAGATTGCCATTATCATCCTTATTGATCTCTTTGAAACTTTTCCCACGTCTCTCAGCTCGTTGTTCAATTTCTCCATCCTCCAAATATACAAGATCATCAAGAAATCACCAGGAATAAGCTCCTCCTTGGTCTACCTCTTGAACTCCATCACCAAAAACTCATCTAAATTGGACGCAGACGATAAATTACAGTCCAAACTCTTGAAACTTGTGGCCAAAAATATCACCCTTCCAGTGCTGTACGAGTTGTACTCAGACGCGGGTGATAAGGATAATGCATCCACCGTGTTGTTGAAGAAAAACTACATCTTGTGTTTCAAAAACTTGTTGATTCTTGCCATTAACTCAAACTACGAGGGGTTGTTGGCCCTTTCTACGTCTTCATCATCAGCGGGCTCGAAATTGAAGCCTGAATCAATCATGTCCCAACAGCATCAATTCCAGGTCCATTTGTTATCATCCCACGATAAAACCATCACGTATGGCTTGCGCAATTACTCACAAGAAGTAAGAATAGCCATGATTGAACTTCTTGCCAATTTGTTCATTAATTTTGTCCCCACTGGCAAGTTCGATGCTATCGAGTATTTGCTTGGACAATACACGTTCCCAGCCCTCAACAACTGGGACGAACTGCTAACAGCAGTGGTCGAGCCAGAAACTGATGCCATCACGATAGATATCAGAAAGGATAAGAACACATTGGTAACTCGAGACTCGCAAACAATTATCCATTCCCAGACAGAAAGCTTGCTCCTAGAAACAAGTATTGTTGAAACAGTGATATTATACATTCAGTTGGAACAATTCCAACATCCTGATTACTTATCAAACAACTTGTCCCAGATCCTCGATATGATCTTGAGCAAGTTTGGAGAATTGAACCACACTACAAACCACATCCAAAACCAAGCATGGAATAAAGTCTTGACCCAGTGGTCGTCGGTAATTAACTACATTATCCAAGAAAGTAGCTTGAGTAGCCATGAAATCTTGACTGGATACGTGTACTCCAAATTCAACTTGGAAGCTCCCGGCGACAAGACGACTGTAGAGCAAGAACATGCTAAACTGGCCAAGGAGAGAAGGAGAGAATCAATGCTTTTTGGTTTTAAACCAAAGGGTGGATCCAAAAACAGATCTAAGGACGCCAAACTCAAAGAAATCAGACCATATCACAACTCCTACCAGACCTATCTCTTGCTCAAGATTGTCAAGGATTTGTTACCATATGGAATCAACTTTAGCTCTATTGCAGAAGAAAAGAAAGATATCCCTGACAGTTCAGAAGCCATCGAAGAAGAGGAAATAGAAGACACCGCAGTTACTGAGCAATCTTTTATTGTCACCGTGTTATTCAAATTACTTGCTAATGACCTGTCTTATATCAGAAATTATGCCTTGAGTACTTTGCTTGCTTATGCCAAAAGTAATGATTCAGAAATCAACATTTTGATTTTGCAAGCATACAGATTGACCCACCAGGAGTTTAAGAACGCTGATACTCACAAAGAATCAGCATATACTGTCAGTAGGAATGACAATATCACCAATTCTGTTTCTGTGAAGCTCTTGAGTTTTTCTTTGGCATTATCATCTTTGTTTAAGCAGACTGACTCGTCGTTGCTTCAAAACTCCACAATCATGAAGGTCTTAAGTTTCTGTACCCAAAACTTGAAACACAACACGAGCAACTCACAGGCAAACTTTTTGAAGAATTCTTCGTGTTGGGTTATTTTGACGTCGTTGGTCACTTTTTATAACCAATCTGAATTTGTGAAATTGAATTCATCGCAATTCTTAGTTTTCTGGAAGGGTTTATTGACATCTCAATACATCAGCCCTTCAGTTTCTTCAAACAACGAAGAAGATCAAAAGAGAGAAGTTGTCGGTAACTTGAAGATGAGAAATTTGAGTTTGGTGTGTTTATTGAACTATTTGAATTCAGTGGAACTCACTCCTGAATCACTCAAACAGATACAATTCTTGTTGAGTAAATCATACAATTATCTTACTTATTTGGAAAGTAATATTGAATTGGTTGGTTCTGTTACTAATTTCAACATTCATAGCTTTAATGAGTTTGACTACAACCCCAATTTGTTGAATAACATCCACTTTTCCAATTATGGAAACAATAAATTGGCATTTGATCGGACACTTATCAGTTTAATTTTGAACAGTAAGAAGATTATCTTGCAAAGTTATACCAAACTTGCAACCTTGTTGAAGAATGACATCAATTCCAATATGGTCATCTTTTTATTGAAAGTCTTTAGTGACTCAAAGTTATTCTGCAGATCATCTCATCCCGACCAAGAAAGAGGAAAGTCTTCCAAGAGTAAGGGCAATGTCAGAATCAATGATTTTGATGACGATTGCATTATATTAGGAGACGATTACAATTACTCATTTGGAGTAACCAGTAAATTTACAGGATATTCTCCAAACATAGATCAATTATTGGTGAAATCATTTTCCAACTCAAAGTTGGAAGGTGGGTTGAGCTACCAGGATCCATTCCATGCACCTAAAGTCCCACTCAAGAATCTTACGGAGAATAATGCCAAAGAAAAGTTTTCTATCTGGATTGATTACTTTGAACGTTTGGTATTTAAATCGGTCGACCATTCTGTCAACTATGATCCAACAATCTATTTGACTCAATTCTATTCAAACAACGAGAGATACTCGGCCAATTTGATCACAACGTTGATTGATTTGTCTATTGAATTATTCTATCTAGTTTTCCCCTATTTGAGTTTGCAAATTCAATTATCTTTGTTAGAACAAATGAGAAATTCAATCACAGCCAAGGGAGTCGATCCGTTGAGGTTGAAGGCTGTACAGGTCAATGTATCCATTGCTTTAAACGGAGTATTGGCCAACATAGTCGAAAAGAAATTATCATTAGATAAAGATATTTTGAAAGTGGTGAATGATATTCTTGAAAAGATTGAAACAAGAAATAAGAACATTATGGTGATCAATTCGGATTCTATCGGATTGGCTACTTGTTTATTACCCAAACCACTTGTCAGTGAGATTATTAGCAAGTATATCAATGACATTGTCACTGATTCGAACCCATATAAGAGAGGTCTTTCCATTTTAGCACTTTCAAAGATCTACAAACAAACCCATTCAGGATTTGGTGATATTTACAACATTGCAACCCAGTTATTGAACGATCCGAACGCAATAATCAACTATTATTCTGTTGAATCCTTGCTTATATTAATGAAACATCATTTAGATAGTGCTACCTTGATTCCAGAGTTGTTGAATAAGGTTTACCTCAACTATTTAAGTGATGATTTTGGATATGATGTTAAAAACAAGGTTTTGGTTAACTTGAGATGCAAGTATAGCTCTATTGGTTCTACTTCGGAGTTACTTGCCTTGTTTATTACTTTGCTTGGTCCCAACTTGCGAGAATGGTCATCAGTTGATAGAGATACCATTAAGAATTTTATTTTATCTTTGAGTTACGGTATTGGTTTTGTTACTACCAGGGACTACGTTGATGTGTATTCCAATTTGTTGTCATTATTCCAAGAATTGATTATATTCGACCCAAAGTTAATTGAAGGAGAAGTACAATTCTTTTCGGAGTTGCTTACTCTTATTATATCCAAGAACTTGAAAACAGGATTGGCCTCAACGCCTCCAACTTCTCTTAACAAGGAGGCGATTTTCCCATTCAATACCAGTTTTGATTTATACAAAGCTGCGTATGGATGTTTTGTGGAACTTATTAAGGTTTCAGGGACGAAAATCTTGAACAAGGAATCAGCCAACTTATTATGGATATCGATGAACATCAAGCCCTGCCCCGAATTGAAGCAATTTATTCAATTATGGTTGGAATCAAGTATTGAGTTGAATTGGTTTGTGACATTAAATTCACTCTTCAAGCTTAGTTCTAAGAAATTGATTGGTCCTTTCTTGGAAAACAACTTCCAACAAAAGTTGTTGCCATTGCTGCAGAGACAAAAGAAAAAGACGACCAATCAAGTTGATTTCAAGGACGAGGAAATTGAAAGTATTGTGGCTGATGACAGCCTTGATTCTGATAAGAATGAGCCAATTACTTGGGAATTCAAGTTATTCATCTTTGATTTACTCAATCACTTGTTGGATTTGGCCCAAAAGGATCCAGTCTTGTTGGATAAACTCAAACCAAAGATTGCAGACATTGTCAAGGTATCGTTTTTGGGATCCACTTCACCAATCACTGCCATTAAAATTAAAGGGGTGAATTTGTTGGACAAGGCTTTGGGATTATTTGGACATATGGCTGATCCGTTGTATCCATCTGTTTCGATCTTGGAACAGCAACAAGCTCAAATCATCAGTGCTTTAATGCCGTGCTTCAACTCCGATAGTGATGCCAAGGTGATTGTTAATGCTATTAATGTTTCTTCCAAGTTCATTAACTTGCCCAGAATCAAATTTTATTCAAAGCAAAGAATCTTGAAGACTTTAATTTACTTATTGGAAGAAGTGTCTTCGAGTAAATTCCTCAGGTTTGGCTTTTTGGAGAACATGTCTGAGTTTGGTAGAAAGTCCATCCAGGTTTCTATTTTGAATTGTTGGGCATTGTTGAAAATTGACGTGGAAGAAGATCCTGATAACGCCGATTCCGGACTTTTAGAAACGTTGGTGAAGTATTCGACATTATTGACATCGTTGTGGATCTTGGCCTTAAAGGAATATTCTTCGTTGAAGTTTAACGATTCGACTGCAAAGGAGTTAGAGATCTATGGAAATTACTGGATCAATTTCATCAGTGTATTGAGTATTGAATTGGAAAAGAACCACGCCGGCATGACACAGTATTTGGATGGTGATTCACAGAACTTCTTCTATGTCTTATTCAGTGAATGTGTTGAATCGTTGATTAAGAATAAGAACTCATCGGAGATTCTTTCATCGTTGAACAGATTGGTCAAAAGTTCCGAATTGGTTGACTTGTTATTCACGGATGGAATATTTGGAGAAATCATTGATTTGTTTGACAGGTTGATTTTGATTGACGACGATACCGAGATCCAAGTAGAGTTGATTGAGATTATCAGTTCGATCTTCCACACCTATGTGCAAGCAAACCCAACATCTCCAGAATCTGGGTTTGATAAGTGTTTTGAGTTGATTAGGGTTGGTATGTTACCTCTCTTTAATCTTCTTCCGTTCTTGAGATCGGATTACGATCCATCTAATGAGTATCAGGCATTGGTACTTAAGCATGCCGATAGCGCGACCAACTTGTTGGTGGTGAAGAAAGTATTGGGTAAACTTGTGGATATGATGACCAAGTTTTCGCCGGTGGTGAAGGTTGATTTGTATTCGTGTTTGTTGTTTGTGTTTTCCAAGATATATGAGTATCAGAACGAGTTGTTGATCTCGGTGGTATTGCCTCATTTGAAGCAAATTGTTGCTGAAGCTCGGCAGATTGATGATTCCTTGGTCAAGACATTCAGTCAGGTTATCCATGGACATTATCGTATCAGTAGTGAGAATAGCCATTCGGTGATCACAGCTGTTGTATTGGTTACCAGTGGAGGGATCCATATCAATGAACAGGATTCAGTGGACTTGGCGAATGCCTTAATTGGGCTTTTGGCGTCGAACGCATCGGTGGCTATTCAGTGTATGAAATCGATGATCCAGTACTCGACACAGAACGGGGTTCCTCTTCTTCCACTCAAGCATCTTGTTACTAAGTTGATTCAGTTATTGCGTATCGAAGGAGAATCGACGGTGGATCCAAAGATTCTGTTTGAGATTTTGTTTTTGTTCACCAAGTGTGTTACTGGAGAAGATCGAATGACAGCGTTGTACTCGATTCTCATTCCACTTTTGATCAAGTACAACGAAAATACGTCTACGAGTCGGGATTACTTACATGAAAGATTAATGTTTCTTGTCAACCACAACGCACATTGTTTCAAGGCAGTGGTGACCATGTCGCTTAGTGAACTGCAGAAACAATTGACCGAAGAGTTGGTCAAATTAGATATCAACCAAAGTCAGGCAGGTTCTGGAGAAGAGGTGATTCAGTTGAAAACGTTTGGTGAAGAGTAAAGTAGTATCAATAAATATCGCATCAACAAAAATTCAAATCATATATTTAAAAACGCGCGACGCGTGATTAAAACAAATTGTCATCTTAAACAAACATGGATGGATTAGACGTGGACTTCTCGTTCAGTCAGTCATCACTTTTTGATCCCAAACAGAAGGATCTTCATGATGTAGAATCAATGAGTTTTGACTTTGCAGACTCGTCTTTGACTCAACATTCCACCACGAAAGAAGTGAAACTTTTCAATGGGAATACCATCCGTCTTGAACGGCGAGAAAAGGGTACGGTTCCCGAGGATGAGACGTTGGGATTCCGAGGAATCATGGATGCCGATGATTTGTTCAGCAAAGCCAAGTTACGCAACGCCATCAAAGAAAGTAACAGAAAGATCGAGTCCCTTTCGTACTTCAAGAAAGAGTCCACTGATACCCAAATGTGGACCGAAAAGTATCGTCCCAAACGTTTTCTAGACTTGTGTTCTGGTGGAAACGATAAGCAACATCGACTCATTCTTCATTGGTTGAAAAAGTGGTCAAGCCTCGTGTTTGGCGAGGATACACCGCAAGACACTGGCGATCCTTTGGGTCGTCCTCGCCGTAAGATTCTTTTGGTTCATGGTCCTCCAGGAATAGGAAAAACTGATACGGTACATATCTTGGCCCGGCAATTGGGCTACAATGTCGAAGAATTGAACGCTGCAAACAGTATGGACACCCTTCCACAATCCGGAGTCACTGGTGGCCCGTCGACGACCGTGGCATTGAAATTAAAGATCATGAATGCATTAACCACAAATACACTTACTTCCAATGGAAAACCATCGTGTTTGGTGATAGACGAAGTGGACTCTGCTATGAACGCAGCTGAAATCATCAGGGTTTTAAATGACCTTGTATACACCGATCTGAGGAGCATCAGAAACAGTAGTGGTGACGATGTAACATCAAACAAACAAAGGGAAAAGAAGAAGTTTGTTTTAAATCGTCCCATCATATGCATCGCCAACGAGATCTACAATACGCATAGTTCCAGAGGTCCGTCTCCTATGGATAAATTAAGACCATTGTGTGATCTAGTAAGTTTTAGAAAACCAAATACAGTCAGAACATCGGCTGGAGTTCGATCTAGTGGGAACGCACTTAAATCGATCAAGGATCATCTTGAATGGATTAATAATAAAGAAAATTTGGGCTTGAACTATCAAAAGTTGGGTGAAATCGTCGAAGTATGTGACAGTGACATTCGAGCATGTATAAACCATCTTCAATTCAACGGTAGAGCTGTCAGTGGTAATCTGGTGCCCTCTAAGAACAGTCAGCATTTTAGGGACACCCAAGTGTCGTGGTTTTCTATGGTTGATGTCTTGTTCAAGCGAGAATCGCATCTTTCAAAGGATGAAGGGTTTGATATGCTTCTTGATTCGTTTATGAATGGAAGCGGAAAATCGGTGGTCAGTAATACGAGTGCATTTGAAAAAGTGATTCGGGGCTGTTTTAATCGGTACTTGGACGTGGTACATTACCAGGACGATTCGTTGGTGAAACCGGCGATCTTGAGTGACTGGTTGAGTTTCTATGATCATTTCGATACCAATGGCATCAATGATGTCAGTACGTATTCAGGACTAGTTGGTCTCAAGATATGGTCGATGTTTAGTGAGATAAACCCCAAACGGAATCTTGGTGAACATTCCTTAATCCCCAATGCAAGGAGTCTTGATTTTGAAACGTATGAAACCGTGAAATCGAACCGAGCTATATTGAAGCAGATGGTGGGAAATACTCCGCTTAGTGTGCGGATGTCACTTGGTGGCACTCTGTCTACATTTACCGAGTACTTCTTGGTGTATTTAGCCAAGATGATGTTGCCTGGAATCACGGCAAAGGCAAAGTCAAACATGAATGAATACGAACGAATGATGATTGAGAAGATTGCGACCTTGGTCAAAGCATTTGGTATAACGCTTGAACATGAACGGGACTTTGAAACGGCAACCACCACGCTTCAGTTCCAGCCCAACTGGGATAGTTTTCTTGCGTATGATAACGTTTATGTGCCCGTTGCGGCCACCAGCATGATGAAACAAGTGCAGATCAAGAGACAGCACATGTTTCCGTTGATTACAGCCGAATTGGAACTCTTGAACACCCACAAAATCGTAAAGAGAAGTGCTGAGGCACCAAAGCAAGAAGAGAAGAAGAAGAGAATGAAGGTGGGTAACAGTGTAGACTTTTTCCGGGCCCGCTACGACGACTTATCGTCGCAATTAACAACAGAAACACCTGTTGTAGTCGAGTCTTCTAGAATATGGGTCAAGTACCACGAAGGGTTCTCGAATGCTGTACGGAAGAATATTGGCTGGAAAGACTTCTGGGCTCTGTAAAAATATATATAACTACATCTTTTTTTCGCAGCTCGTTCCTCGTAAAAGTATCAACTGATTCATTACTTCTGACAAACATGTCGCTCCTTAAACTGAATAAAGTGGCTGTGATCACTGGTGGATCGTCGAACCTTGGTATCAACATTGCGTATCGGTTCATTGACCAAGTGTCGGAACACGAAAACATCACGTTGGTGATAACTTCACGGACCTTGCCCAAGGCAATCGAGACGATAGATCTCATCAAAACATACGTTAAAACCCACCATGCGGACAGACAGGCTGAGATCCAGTACGACTACTTGTTGTTTGACTTTACTGATATGGTATCGGTTTTATCGGCCGCATATGAATTGACCAAAAACTACAAACATATCGACTATATCTTCATGAACGCAGTCCAGTCGATTGTGGCCCGTATCGATTGGATTGGTGCCATCGTACAGCTCTCCACAAACTTCCTTGATGGTGTTACGAACCCTACATACAAGATTCAGTCAAAGGGTGCCATCTCTAACGACGAACTCGGCTTATTGTTCCAAGGTAATGTCTTTGGTCCTTATTACCTTATCCACAGAATCAAGCCGCTTCTTGCCCAAGGTGGTAAGGTTATCTGGATCTCGTCAGTGATGTCAAACCCTGAATGTTTCTCGTTTGACGATATCCAGTTGATCAAGACCGATATTCCGTACGAAGGCTCGAAACGAATGCTCGACCTCGTACATTTGGGAACCTACAAACAGATGAAACAACATCACCAGATCGACCAGTACTTGGTCCAGCCAGGGATTTTCAAAAGCTATGGTGTCTATAAGGTATTGAATTTCTTTACTCTATACGGCATGGTAGCGATGTTTTATATTGCCAGATGGCTTGGTTCGACGGTACACAACATTTCTGGCTATAAGGCAGCCAATGCACCCATCAAATGTGCTCTCGCCGACGAATCTCAAAGTGTCAAGGTGGTTTCGTCGTGTGATCGCTGGGGGAACGAATACATATCGTACGACGAAGTCATTCCTACCGGTGCCGAAGACGTGGTTGCGTACTTGGACAAGCTCGTGGTTGAATGGGATGATAAGTTCAAGGACCAGATCGTCAACACACGTCAAGTGCCCTCATAAGTTATATAGGTTAGATCTGGTACTCTAAGCAGCTACATCCACATCCGCTTGGACACTCCAGGCCGTCAGAAACACCCCACCACTCCGATGCACAGTCGGTATGTAGAATATGTTCACAGTTGGTGCAGACAACCAAGTTCTTGGTCACCACCAAGTTACACAACACACAGCACTTGAGCATGTTCCTCTTGGACGTGTTCCATGCATTCGACTTTGCAGTAGTCACCGAAGTCACAGAATTCACATATGGCTGTGTCGAATGCTGGGCCCGTTTGCTCCGAAGCCCAAAATGACACGCATGGATCTTGAACGGCGAATCATGTTTCGATCCTTCATGCTCAGGATAATTAAACTTCAAGATCTTGACCCTACTGATTGGGAGACTCCACAAGAAGAGCATATCAGCATACTGTTCACGGTACGATCTGATTTTGTCGTCATTCTGTGAATGCAAAAGTGGAAAGCTGTATACATCGTCAAACAAGTCCAATTCATCGGAATTCTGCATCTCGATCGTCACAGTTGGCGGAGGCCTAAGTCGGTTCCTTGGTGTCTTCACTGCAGCTGTCGTCACTGGCTTTTGCTTCGTTGGAGGCACCAACTGGTTCTTTTTCTTTGGCTCAACGCCCTTCTTGAGTTTGTACTTCTGATTAAATCCCTTGGTAACTTCTCTTGCTTCGCTAAAGGGTGAAAGCTCCGTCACTTGAGAACCTGTTGGTGTGATGTTTTTTCTGAAATAACTGAATCTTTCAGGAGATCCAGTCAAACTCATCTCAAGTGATGACGACACCGATTTGGCGTACAGAATTCCAATATTCTTCTGCACCAGATTGGATGAGTTCCGATGCTGCGATTCCGCATACTCGTGATACTTGTTATCATCAGTTAATGAATATGCCAGATCTTGTGAAAAGGAATAAAGCCTAATATCGTTGAGCTTCCGCATAGCAATCACCGATGGTGCTGGTGGCAATACTTGATACGGAGTGTTGATTGGGACATTGAAGATGGCAGCAGAGTTTCTTCTCATATTGTCGGTGTTTTCGTACAATATACACGATAACATTGCAAGCATCTGGACGTTTCCCTTGCGTTCAAAATACTCAAAAATCTCCTTGATAAGCCAGGCATTGCCAAAGGGATGACTTCCCCAGAAAAACTGATACTTGGCTTTGCTGGACAATGCCTTGGTAACAAACGACGAATTAACAAGTTCTTTTGACGTGTCTGACTTGAAATACGTCGGCAACGATGGATTGATCTCGTCAAATTGTATATCTTTTACCAAGACCATTTCCAAGATCTTCCATACATCACTAATCTCTTCTAGTCCATACTTTAAGGCAACGTCACTATTGTACCGCGCAAGCTTTTCGGGGGAATCTCCCAAAACTCTGTATTCACATGCCAACTCGTACTTGTCGGGCAAGAGGTGTCTGAAGTCGAAAATACCCACAATGTTCTTGTTCTTCTCTCTCTTCTTTTTTATTTCACCAGGATTGGAAGACTTGTAATTGGACGCAGTTCCTCCTTGACTAAACCTATTGATCTTATCAACTCTACCACTGTATCTGTTTCCTAGTCCAACTGACGTCTTGAATAAGCCAGGAATACGAGCACGCTCTAGAGCATTGTCTTGTAAGATCTCGTCCCAGTCATTGTTAAAACTATCATCTGACGATTCCAGATCTGTGTCACTTTCATTCAGCATCGAAACGTTGCTGGAACTTTCGGAATTGTTTTCATCTTCGGAATTAACCGAATTAGGTTCTGTATGATGGTGATTGTGGTGGTGGTGATGGTGATGATGATGGTGATTGTCTGCAGTATTCAAACTAAATCCACTGTCTGTGAACTTAAATATATTAAACTTCTGAAGAGCATTGCTTTCTTCCTCGTTATTTTTAGGGATAAAGAAACACACCAAGTGTCCACTGGGTGACCAAATTGCACCACATCCCTTTGGAACCGGCGTCGAGTCAACAAAATTCTTTTTGGTACTTGTATTCTTCTCTGCAAGAGCATCCATGGAATTCCTGTCGGTTTCCTCTTCATATGCACCAGAGTCATTTATCATATTGTCATCTTCGTCATTAGCTGGTATCAAGTCAACATACTCGACATCTTCTTCTGAATCGTTCATCTCAGGATCAAGATCAGGTTGTTGGTTAATCAAGTCGTCAGCCCATCCTTCATTGCCAATCTCGACGTCTCCAGGAAGAATATCATCTTCTGTGGCCCTTTCTACCATCAACTCGTCATTTAACTCTAGTTTATCACCCATCAAATACCTTAAACAAGGCTCTAAACAAAACCTTTGATATTTGTTCGAATAAAACTGGGAAATGCAGTTCAAATTGGACAACATCTCGCTTTTCAACCGGCCTGTTAACTCGTGAGTCTCTTCAATAGAAAACTTGATAAGATTCTGCTTTTGAGACCGGGTCATCTTCTTGTTCTGTGAGACTTCAAGGTCAATGGCTTCCAAGTATGGATATTGTTTGGGGAAATCTATCTCTAATCTTATGAAGATTAGTTCCTGTTCCTGGCTCTCATCCGTTATATTGGATGTTATTGCTGATGCTGCGGTGGCTGTAGGGTTTGTTGTGGCTGGTGGTGCTGGGGAAGATGCTGTTGCAGTGGTATTAGTTGCTGTGTTTGTATTATTAGCAGCGATTTTGGGATCAGAGTTGCTGGTTCCCGATACGGAGTTACTCTTTTCTCCGTTCTTGGTAGTTTGATCCCTCTCTGTAGAAATATCGTCCTTGGTATCGGAATTCTGAGGATTAGGTTCGACCTGTGTTTCAATAACTGGTACTGGTCCCTTGAGACTGACCACCAACTCACCGGTCGATACTGAAATCTTTTCAAACCGAACCTTGGGAAACTTGTGGCCCACAATACTGACTTCTTCACCCAAATTTGAGGGTCCATCTTCGGCTTCAAAGCTGGTATTGCTCTCCTTTCTTCTAGGGTCGTTTCCAGCACGTCCCATTCTAACCCCAGAGATCCAGTCAAGGTGGTTTAGTTGGTTGGCGTTGTAGTTGTTCTTTCTGTGCTTTTCCAAGATCTGATACGATGTCAAGGACGAAAGGACTTCACCCTTGTTTTTCTTGATCAAATCCTCGACACTGAGAGCTGGCTCGATGCAATAGGTATCGTATGTATATGTAAAATGTTCCATGGTTTCGGCATCGCTGAGTTCTGGAGTTGCAGAGCATGTTCCGGTCCTTGCATCGTGGTGATCTTGACCTTTGAATTCCGAAATAATCTTGTCGTATGTCGGATTGTAGTTGACTTGTTTGTAGAGCTGTTCGTCGTGTGGCCACAACTTCAAGTCGTAGTCCTGCGACGACCATGTGACCAACTGGTACTCTTTCCAGCTATGTTTTGACTCGAATCCCTCGTACTTCTCGTGTTGTTTACGCCATAAAAAGTCTTTCATGGCTCCCTTATGGCCCTTGAACATATGTGCACCCTCTCCATCGACATACTGCGTGTTGTTTGTTGCAATTGCTGCCTGATACGCAGCATCGTAGTTGACTATATGGATAGCATCCTGTCCTCCACGTAAAGGCATGATTCCACACGATTTCTCCGAACCAAAGGGTAACGACCGGGCCCGAGAAACGGGATAGCTGGTGTTTATGACAACGGTCGGCCGCAAGTCACAGACATCTTCCTCACCATCAAAGAAACTGGTAGCTGAATAGTTCCATTCTCTCTGGCTGTTCAAATTCCAGAGTTTGACGGTATTATCGTTGGAACAGGTGATAAAGTTACCGGATCCACCTGTGAAATCAAGACCGTTTATCTTACCTTCGTGAGCCTTGTTGACTTTAAGAACTGGAACTCCTCCCTTACGCAAGTCCCAGAGATAGAAGTTGTGGTCGTGACTCGATGCAGCCTGGTACTCGTTGTCGTGGTTCCATTTCACCTGAGTGGCTCCTGCCCTCCATTCAGCCCACTGATTCACCGGTTTTCTCGGCGTACGCATGTCCCAGCACAACATAAACGTATCAATGGAACATGTGGCTAAGATTTCGGGGTTGTGAGGATGGAAGTTGATATCGGTGATGGCTCTGGTGTGACGATGGAGCACGTTGAGAATGGCATTGTCGGAGGGGCGGGCCAAATCCCATAAGAGCGCCTTCTGGTTCGATGTTGAGATACACCACGATGGTTTGGCACTGTGTGGTGACCACTGGACATCTGCCACCTCCCACGATGTGATGTGGTGGAGCCATCGGGGTGTAGTAAATGGATCGTCAAGATCAATGATGAAGAGACCTCTTCGGCCTGCTAAAACAGCGTCTCGTCCGTTGGGCGAAAGAGACATTGCTCCAATGGCCCCATCCACCCGCAACAGAAGTGAATTACCAAACGTGGACGAGTCATTGGGGTTTTGGACTCTTTGCTTCATGAGTGTTTTTGGTAGGTGTTTCGTTGGGTGCAAAGTGTGTATAAAAATACAGAAGAAAAAAAAGTCGGTGTAAATACAAGAACGGTCGGTAATTTAGAGAATAGGAATTCATTTCCAAAACCAAAACCATCACTAACAACTTCTTGAAGTACCCAACCATCTCCAGGTCTTTACTCCCCATAATAAACATACAATATGAGTGAACCATTTGATGATGTGGAGATAGATGAAGAATTTAACGATGTTGACGAACACATACAGTCACAGGAACCGCTGGTGGTTCCAAAAACAGATGCTTCTGCTTCCAGCATACCGGCCAAACCAGCCACAATACCTGCCGAAAGCTCAATACTTGGTATTCCCGACTTACCAGAACTCACACGTAAAGATAAGACACTCAAGGAAGTGTTGGACTTGATGGATGGTGACTTTGCGCCGATTATTCCCGATGCTGTGACCGATTACTGTCTTGCCAAAAACGGGTTTGAGACCTCAGACGTCAAGATCAAGCGACTCTTGGCTTTAGCTACCCAGAAGTTTATCCTGGACATTACGCAAGACGCATACGAGTACTCGCGGATCCGGAACTCGAGTGCTGTCTACAATTCGTCCAATCCACAAGTGCGGGCGAAGGTCTTGTTACAGGGCCAGCAGTACGCCAATCAGCAGTCATTGACGGGCGCCGGACGTGCTCCAGGATCAGTCGAGGGTCAGGACCAGCAACAGCCCACACATTCAGGCAGCAATGCTGGAAATCAGCAGGGAAAAATCGTTTTAACGATGGAGGACTTGAGCAGTGCCTTGAGCGAATACGGAATGAACACGGCCAGACCTGATTTCTACCGATAATCTTGTTGTTGTTGTTGGATTATATATATAAGTATGTATTTGTACAAGGATTAAAAGCCCATGCCACCGCCAAACTGACTCATCATCTTTTGCATCATGCCTGGATTCTGCATCATTTGTTGCGCCTGCTGCATCATCTGTGGGTTCAGTCTCATCATCTGCTGTGCCTGTTGTATCATCTGTGGGTTGTTCATCATGGCCCCAAAGTCAGGTATGCCTCCAGCACCTCCAGCACCGCCCATCATGTTCATTGCCTGCTGCATGAAGTTGGGGTTAGACTGTGCCTGTTGCATCATCCGTGCCATCTGTGGGTTGCCGGCCATCGGGTTGCCTCCAGGCCCACCTCCAGCAGCCATCGCGGTCTTTGCCATGGAACCCATCATTCTGTGCTGCTGCAAGACCATCTCAATCTCAACAGCCGAACAGCCGGACCCCTTAGCCACACGAAGGATTCTAGATGGTTCTTGGGTGAAAATACGTCCGTCACTCTCTAATTCCTTCTGGGTCATCGAATCCATGATGTAAATCATGTTCTTGATCTTCTTGGACGTCTCTTCTTCACCCACCTGAGACATGATATTAGAAAGCCCAGGAATCATCGATGCTATGTTGGTCAACGGACCCATCTTGAGGAAATTGTTCATTTGGTTCTGGAAATCCTTGAGAGTAAACTTTCCTTCCTTGATATTCTCCATCGTCTGCTTGTGGCCCTCGTCGTTCTGCAAGTTGAGCGACTGAACATGCTCAATCAACGACTGGATATCGCCGATCCCCAACAACTTTGACACAAACGTTGAAGGCTTAAAGATCTCTAAATCGCCAACGTGTTCACCAGTCCCGATAAACACAATAGGAGTCTTGGTAGCAGCAACAGCAGAAATAGCACCACCTCCCTTGGCGTGGCCATCCATCTTGGTCAATATGATCGACCCAAAGTTGGAACTCTCTTTAAAGGCCCGGGCCTGGGACTCTGCAGCCTGCCCGATTGAACCGTCCATAACCATAATGGTCTGCGTGGGCTTCACTGTTTCGGAGATCTGTATCATTTCGTTGAACAATGACTGTTCCTGTCTGTGTCTACCCGAAGTATCAACGATGATAATGTCAAACTTTTCTTCCTTGAACTTCTGGACACCTTCGTAAGCAATCTTGACCGGGTCGGTCTCCAAGTAAGACCCATAGTATGGAATAGATGACTTGGTGGCGTTCTGTTTCAACTGGTCAAATGCACCAGCTCTGAATGTATCGGCACAAACAAGACCGACTTTATAGCCTCTCTTCTTGTAATAGACAGCCAACTTGGTACAACTTGTGGTTTTACCAGCACCCTGTAACCCAACAAACATAATGATGTGAGACTGAGCAGCAGAAGTCTTGGTAACCTTAATCTTCTTACCGTTAACGATTTTGGTCTGCGTCAGTGCCAGTGAGTGTTGGCTCAATTTCTTGGGCTTGGGAGGTTCCTCGTGAGAGTCTACCAAGCCACACAACTCGTCAAAGATGATTTTCTGCAACTTCTTCCGTTTATTCATCGTATTTTCCAGTTCCTTCAACTCTGTCTTGATCTTCTGCTTGATGCTATCTCGTAATGAGGCCACCAACTTGATATTCACGTCTGACTCCAACAACGCCGTACACACGTCTTTGATCATGGTGTTGATTTCTTCTTCGGACGCCGATTCGACAGACGATAATGCGCCCCTCAACCGGGTTCCTAAATCTGCTAATACCATCGCTGATTCTTGTAGATATTTATTTGGACGAAATCTTTTGGACACTTTTTTTAGTTTGGTTTATTTCTCCTTTGTCACGTGATGTACTATACCAGTAATCTTTTTCGCATCCTTTTCGTTTTTTCACATTACAATCTCTACAAATTTCTAAAATCTTATAGTTCTTATCGCGTTCATTTTTTAAGGTATGTGAGTGTCTTGTATGACTAGCATACAAAAATGCAAGGAGAATCCAGCCAGTGGTGCGTGGGTATGTGAGTGTGTGATTAGTGATTGCGGAGAATCATGCGGTCAATTAGGTTCAAATCATGTTCCAACTGAGTCTTCTTGAGTGGCGTCAAGTCGCGGGCTTCATCTACAACCTCATCGTGCATAAAGTCCAAGTATCCAATCGTGCTTCTAGGACGAGGCAATGGGCGACGGTGTGAATTCTGGCTCGGAAGTATGGGAACGATTTTGTTGCGTTTTTGTTGGACGTAGCAGCTATCTCCGGATGGAGTGGAGGTATCCAACTGAAGAAATGCCAAGTTTATGCAATCGTACTTGAGGTTCACCACGGATTTTCCAGAGAGTTGTGGAATGTACTGGCTTGCAGTGGGACGTGCCGTTGTGTATTGTGGAGGGGGACTGGTAGTTGTTGTTGTGGTTGTAGCTGTGTTTGTATTTGTAGTCACCGAGTCGGCAAACATTTCTCTGATATCTTTGATTGATTTAGAAAAGATCTCGTGTTCCAACTTGAGACGTTTAAGAGATTTGTTGGATGAGTACGAAGACGAGTCGAGTGACAGTAAACGTTTCATGGATAAAGGGAGGATGAAATTAATGAAAGTATATGATGGAAAAAAAATTGGCTGAGTGTATGATTAAATATTGAAAACGCCAGGCTCTAATTTATTGCTATCACAAAAGTAATTTTTAATATTAAATATTAAATATTGTAAATGTAATAACTTTTTCTCCACAAATACAACCGGGAAATTAATAATCATTTTATACGGGTCGGTTCAAGTAAAAAAAATACACAATCAGAAAAAAAAATTTTGAAAAGGGAAATTCGCCACCATTGTTTCCCAAAGGATTAATCACGACCGCACATCCTGGGACTTTCATTTTCTTGTATTTCATCTTTGTATTGCTGTTATACCCAAACTGTGGTGAAAGATAAGGTTTTACGATTTGTTTACTATCACCGTCATCAAAAAAAAAAACGTAGTTGTGTTTTATTTTTGTGTATGCCCGAATATCGACAAAAACAAATGACTGTAAACACACAGGTGTGCTTAGTGCCAAAAAAGAAAAAAAATAGATTTGTGCTCATTCACCATGTGCCATTCACATGAACGGACTACACAGATGATAAGGAGACGCCTCTCTCTTGCACGTTGCATGGTTTGGACACGGATCTAGTATTTGTTTTACGAGGTGGATATCGGTTTGTTGATTAATTTACTCTTTTTGGATTGGAGGCGCATGGAGTGTAACGTGTCCCACGTCTCTATTTTGCTCATTTGGTTTGCTATCGCATTATGTATTGAGTCTTAACTCTTTCTATACAAGGCCCAAATTTTCCCCGCCATTATTTTACAAAATTTTTTTGTTCTCTCCTTCTCCGTCCTCCTTTTGCACCCTGTCATTTTGGCTGCACTCTCCAAATCCGTTCGCGTCACTCGTTTTAAAAAAATAATAAGATTTTAATTCTCTCCTATCTTTTCCTAATCTGTAACTTTGCGCCTCTAACCATAAGGCACTCACACAATAGGAGTACAGCCACACCGGGTCAAACCCCGATTTTTTTTTCTTCATAGAATATTCCGTGTCCTTCCCACCCCTCACCTACACCGATACGGATAATCTTACCGATTCTTCCCACTTTTTACATAGGAATGTACACACTACAGAATCTGGTTTGTACTCTATTTCTCACGCTCTCTTTTCATCGTTTAAAATCCACTCTAATCTTTATT